>OZ012705.1:37609015-37745468 GCA_963942595.1 Cylloceria caligata
CTCTCACTGGAATTGAAAAATCGTATGGCTCAACGTAACACCCTATACACGATTGCTAAAAGATCTAGTAATGTACTCGATATGGCGATATTTAGAGAGTATAGAGACACGCTTAAGAAGGATCTCAGACAAGCAAAAAATGATTTCCACTTTCAAAGGCTGTCTAGCAACACAGATCCCAGCAGATTATGGAAAGAATTAGCAAAACTCGGCCTCGTCAAGTCATCTTTTGCATCCCCCACTCAATTTTTTAGACCGCAGGAACTCAATGCATTCTATTCTGAAATATCTAGTCAACTGCCACCGTGTTCGCATGATGAGTTTTGTAGGCTCAGTTCCAATATCCAGCCAGTTCGTCCAACGTTTAGTTTTTCCGAAATTACTTGCTCACAAGTACATCTTACTATCTCCGGCAACTCAAACTCAACATCGTATGCAGCTGGTCCCGATGGTATTTCCATGTTCTCTTTATTCAAATCGCTTACGGTATCTTGCCCTATCCTAACAGCTATGTTTAACCTCTCTCTTGTATCTTCAGAGTTTCCTCAGGACTGGAAGAAAGCTTTTCTTCGGCCCTTGTCTAAAATAAAAAAGCCTCTCTCACCATCAGATACGCGACCAATAGCTAATCTGTCTGAAGTGTCGAAAATACTTGAGCGGCTTATTCATAGACAACTGACTGATTGGATTGATAGCAATAAGATATTTGATGCACGTCAATCAGGATACCGTAGTGGGTTCAGCACTCAGTCAGCCCTTCTGCGTATTTGCGAAGATGTTAGGCGTAATATAGATAGAAGACGCATGACCATCCTAATTTTGTTTGATTTTAGTAAAGCATTTGATACAGTTCCGCATCTACAACTTCTTTTGAAACTAAAGAAGACCGGACTTTCTCATTCGGTTCTTGACTGGATTTTCTCATATCTGACAGGAAGAACTCAAGCAGTTATTGATGATCACGGAGACTGCTCTGCGTGGCTACCTACGACGTCAGGAGTTCCGCAGGGTTCTGTCCTTGGACCGCTCTTGTTCTCGCTGTACATCAATGACATCGGTTCTGCATTACAAAATTCACAGCACATGATATTTGCTGACGACACCCAAATTTATCTTGATTGTTGTCCGTCACAACTCAACCAGGGCATTAGGTTGATATCTGAAGATGTCCATGCTATAGCTAACTTTGCGGTAACAAATGGTCTCAAGCTCAATATTTCTAAGTCTAAGATTCTTATACTAGGCAGTAATTCTTACACCCGCCAGCTGGATTTCTCTGAAATATTACCGATCACACTAAATGGTGTTATTCTTCCATTCGTTAACGAAGCCCGCAATCTGGGGTGTCACTATGGAGTGTAACTTGTCGTGGAAAGCTCAAGTACAGCATATATCACAAAAAGTGCATTTTACTATTCACAAGTTGAAGTTTCATCGCAATGCTCTTTCCATGGAAGTAAGGAAGTTACTTATCACTTCTCTTATTTTCCCTCAATTAGATTATTGCTGCCTTGTCTATCACAACTTATCAGATGAACTAAATACAAAATTAGAACGCCTTGTCAACCATTGTATTCGTTTTATCTTTGACTTGCGACGGGACACTCATATCACAACTTTTAGACGTCAACTTGGCTGGATCACAGTACGATCAAGACGTCTTTACTTTCTTGGTATAGCTATGTTTAAGGTTGTCCGTCAAAGTACACCAGCCTACATACAAGAATTATTTACACGAACAACAACTGCAGTTGAACGACCCTCAAGGCAGCCTCGATCAAGCTTTGTCATCCCTTCTCACCGTACAGCGACTTACCATGAAGGGTTTTCGCTATCTGGCATTTATTTCTGGAACTCATTACCATCTAATATTACTACGTCGCCGAGTTTAGAAGTTTTTAAGAATCGAATCTATACTTATTTATTCAACTATGTAGATACATGCTAGGGTTAACGATGTTAGTGTAGATTGGTTTTAATTGCATATTCTTAGCTTATATTTTCATTTATATTTTATATTCTAATTATAGTATTTCTATTTATATTTTATCTTACTTTTAGTCTTATTTACTTTATTTACTTTTTTTGTATCATTTTTTGTATCACTTTTGAATGTATCATTTTGCCAAAGGCTTGCCAAGGCATAATAAACAAATCAATCAATCAATCAATCAATCAATCTCTCTCTCTCTCTCTCTCTCTCTCTCTCTCTCTCTCTCTCTCTCTCTCTCTCTCTCTCTCTCTCTCTCTCTCTCTCTCTCTCTCTCTCTCTCTCTCTCTCTCTCTCTCTCTCTCTCTCTCTCTCTCTCTCTCTCTCTCTCTCTCTCTCTCTCTCTCTCTCTCCCTCTCTCTACAAAGATGATGAAATCATGAACAAGTACTATTGATTTAAAACGAAAGATTTATGACAATTAAAGTGTTCACACGAATACTTTAGGTAAAATATCAGCAGCAAAACGAACAATTATGCTTCCATATGGACCTGATTTTTGCGAATATCTCGAGAAATTATACATTGGATCGAAAAAAAAAAAAACACATGTTTAATTTTTCAAAAAGCTATTCAGCGATACGAAACTCGATCCACCCTCCCCCCATCTCTACCTCCCGGGAACTCAACTAAACAAGCACCCCGATAGTGAGAGGCAAGAGGACTCACCTAAAACAAGCACCCCGAAGGGGACAAAAACTATTACGTCCACGTCGTTGTTCCTGGGTGACGCTAAAAGTAGTTGTTAACTTATTGATAAACGAATACATGCTTTCGATTGCAGCGCCATGTGTGAGAAAATTACATATCAACAATGAAGTCAAATCAATGGATTTTGTCATGGAAAGCCAGGAAAAACATAGGGTTTTCCAATCGCGATTTTGAAGCAACTTAGATTTTCACCTCAATGGGGCAGGGATGAGGGGGAGGGTGGATCGAGTTTCGTATCGCTGAATAGTTTTTTAAAAAATTAAACATGTGTTTTTTCTTTTTTCGATCCGATGTGTAATTTCTCGAGATATTCGCAAAAATCAGGTCCCTTGCGATCACAGCGCCATCTATCACGAATCGAAAAGAAATGTTTCAGATAAAAGTTACTTATTTTTTTATGGGGAATCCGAATCTGCAATAAAAAATAGGGGTTCTCGATTACGATTTCAAAGTTGCCCCCACCCCCACCCTAGGGGGTAGGGGTGAGAGGTCGAATTTGGTATCATTGGATGACCCCCTTCCAGGCGAACAAATTTTATTCAGAACTTTTTTTGATCCGATGCGTAGTTTTCGAAATATTTCAATGTATTCAGATAAATCGGCCACCCTGTATAGAAAGCATAAAGGAAACATTAGGATTAATTTACAGTCAAATAGCGAAAAATAGACAGAAACGCGAAAGAGATGAGGCGGAATTAAGTTGCAATGAAGCTTCTCCTGCAGGAAAGCTAGGCTGGCCGACTCTCCGCGCCACGATAAACGTCTTGGCGTGAGGGCTAAACGGCGATCTAGGTGACATGCGTACGGACGAAATATACGAGTAACCGAGTCGGGCGAGTTGCTCTCAAAAAAAATACTCTCTTTCTCTCTCTCGTTTGTATAACACGGGAATAATTGTCTCACTAACAAGTTATTTAAGAAAAATAGCGTAACTATACGTAGAGTAATTACTAATTTAACGAATAAACAATAACGATTAGAGTAAGTTAACTACAGAATCTGTAACAAAATTATTACTTGTGGTTCGATACGAAGGATTTAATTATGTTCCGTACAAACGCTGGAATTCTGAGCCTTACCATATTACCATAGACACATCTATATAGAAGCGAGCATAAGGATATTACCTATATTAAGAAACTCTGTCAAGAGTAGGCCAAGAAGCGGGGTGATAAAAATTGCCTCATTTTCAGGGGAAAAGCGCCTCAAGCGCATTCCCTCACCTAATCGCGTAGTCCTCTGCGCATCACATCGCCCGGACAAATCAGAGCGCGCCATACCGATGCACTTGCATATATCTATGGCTCTGCATCTCGGGAAGCTACTCTGCGGAGTAAGGGGAATGAATACGTGTATGGTTGAGATAGATCACGGGAAAATTCTTATAATCAGGATAGGGTTTTATCCCTTCTCTTCTTTTAACGCGCATGATGACAAGAATTTTCGACGCTCAGGAGCCCTATAAAAGGCCGCGAAAATCGGCCGGGGGCACAGTTTCCCGGGGACCAAGTAGTACAGTTTCACAGTTTCAAAGAGTACAAATAGTAAAGAGAACAGGTTCAAGTAGTACAGAGTGCGAGTAAAAAGAGTACTGGACAAAGAGTCCAGAATACAGAAATCGACAGTAATTATAATAATTAACGTGTGCGAAATCGGGAATATCCAACGTGCAACATACGACTACTCATGTAGTTTTATTCCAATAAATAATTATTAATACGCACCAACGCATACGTTCGATTTTAAGTTTGTCCGATTTCACCAGTCTACGTCCCACCAACGTTCAAACAGCAATAACCACAGCAACAAACAACCGTAAGTACATTTTTCTTTTAGCAATGAAAGTGAAATTTTGCTCCGCGCGAAATTGTCATTCAAGTCCCACCCCATTATTCGTGAAGTGATTATCCCCAACAAAGAACAAAACGCACTCCAGCCCTATCCCGAGTCATTTTTTGCGAGGTTAGACTCAAAAACGGGCTTGCGTCTTCGGTATTTTCTCGTCGGGTGTGGTAAAGGAAGGATTTATTCTCCGTGATCGGAGCACGGAAAATATACACCGAAACATGCATCTATGTTAAATTCGTGGGTTTCGTAAAATAGGCCACGATTTTGACGTAACAAA
This sequence comes from Cylloceria caligata, assembly GCA_963942595.1. Classification (NCBI taxonomy): domain Eukaryota; kingdom Metazoa; phylum Arthropoda; class Insecta; order Hymenoptera; family Ichneumonidae; genus Cylloceria; species Cylloceria caligata. The sequence goes on from OZ012705.1 coordinate 37,613,842, forward strand.
TTCTGGGGGCTCGTCCAGGATGTTAGAGTGTTAGTTTTGTTCAAACTAATTTTGTAAAAAATCAACTGAAAAGAAAATATTTTTACTTTTCCCTTTTCACCGTGGTTTTGTAAGTCGATTTAATCCTCGAAAATCGATTTTTTGCTTTTTATTGAGTTTTAGCGATTCAACCCACTTCACGAAAATTTATCATTTCTTTCTACGAGGCTTTTATAAATCGATTTAATTCATCAAATCTAACCTTTCCCTTTTAACCGCATTTTTTAGAGTTGATTTACTTCATAAAAATCATTTTTTACCTTTTAATGAATTTTAACGATTCAATGAAAATTTATCATTCTTTGCCACGAAGCTTTTTTAAAACGATTTAATTCATAAAATTTGTATACAATTTTTGTTGTATCAGTTACCATAAACTTGTAAATAATTTTCAATCATCATCAGTGCAAGGGATTTTTGTATGTAATCAATAGACTTTAGAACAATGATGCTATTCACTGTGTCATTTCTGGTGATTTTTAGTCTTAGTATCAAGTATGACTTTACTAGTGTCTTTTTGGTGATAGTGCAATGTAATTCATTTTAAATATTAGTTAGTAAGCGTCTCACATTACTTAACTTAACTTTCTGAATAAAGTCTGACTGTGATTCAAATTCAGAAATAACTTTATGAAAGACACCTTTGGCTTTCTTTGTAAGTATTACAAATTTTAGGTTCGTCCGTTAGAAAATACTGGACAGATTGATCAACCAGCATTTTGTAAGACTTTTTTGAGAGAGTTGTAAGTTCCGACTCTGTTCAAAATAGTCTCAAAATGGATAATGGAATAATTATTTGTTGTATTGTTAGTGCTGCGATCAGTTGACTTTGAATTCGAATTGAATTAACTTTGGGGTTTATTTGACTTTTCTCTGGACCGTTGCAACGCCGTAAAATACTCATCTAATTAGATGAGTATGTATGAGTATGTATGTATGAGATGTAAATTTACAACGAAAGCGGTCACTGCGTCTACAAACAATTATCTACACTGGCATACAAATGAACATGGATTTCTTTAGAAGTCTATATAGAAGATTTGGATCTACGCATCTACAACAATTTCAAAATTTGTAAGAGGACTAATGAAAAGGAACTACGTCGTCAAGAACAACTCGAATTTCTCCTCTGTTCTCGTTAGGAAGGTCTAGTCCAGAAACATTTAAATTCTACTAAACTTTACAACTTAGAAATTTATAATAGAAACATCGTCTGAGATTTTTAAAAATACTACACCTAATACATACAAAAATACTAAACGTAAATATTGATGATATCATCTTTAGAAAGAAACTAATAGATCATAGAATTAGAAAAACATTAATGACGCTTAAAATCTCCAACGTGTATTCACAAAGATTTTTTTAACATTAAAAAAGTAAGGCTAACTATGTTATATTTCGAAGTACGTAATAGTTATCAAAAATCTTCAACAATTACGTTGTACCATAAACTTTCATACGCATAACTTTATTTTCGGTAGTAGAGATTATTTGCTCTCTCTTATTCTTACAGAGATATAATTTATTCAACAAATCGGAATGATGACCATGACATACAATATAACTTATCACGAAATAATAATAATAGAAATAATTATCACACATCTGACGGGTACACTTAACACACGAATGCAAATAATATGAGAAATAACAACAGAAAAAATATGTAATAATAGTGGCCCAATTTATCGCAATACCAACATAACAGCAAATAATGATTCCATTAACCCATTCACGACGATTTTTTACATTAAGAGAACCTACAACTCCAACAACTGTTGGTTAAAGTAACTAATAGTTAAAGAGACTAATCGGTACGCAAATCATACGATACAAGGGAAACATCTAAAAAATCGGTCTGTATGGCATACATGGACTAATGTTACACCAAAGGAAATGCGAGCATTTCTCGGCATAATATTGCTTATGGGGACAATACCACTTCCGAGCCTGAAGGATTATTGGATCACAGACAAGAAAAGTAGGATCCCATACTTTGCTGAAATATTCAGAAGAGATCGATTCCTACAAATATTTTGGATGCTCCATACAAACGAAAATATTGAAGGTACGCAAAACATGACAACAAGAACGAAAAAAATTACCAATTTTTTAGACTACATTGACGGTAAATGTCGTGAAAATTTTGTGCCCGCGGCGGAGTTATCTGTAGATGAATCAATCATCAAATTCAAAGGGCGAATAAGTTTTCTTACGTACAACCCACAGAAACCGACCAAGTGGGGTATTCGTGTTTATGTCCTTGCAGACGCCAATATTGGTTATATACAGACGTTTTTACCGTATTATGGCAGTTTTAGTACAGAGAAATTACTCAGACCAGAACTTCCAATAAGCACAAGAATAGTTCTACAACTATATCACAATTAATTGCAATCCAATCCTGGCGCTGTAGGATACCACATCTTCAACGACCTATACTTCACAAGCATTCCCTTGGCAGATGCGCTACTGAAAATCAAATGTTATCTAACTGGAACTATCCAGACAAATAGGAAATTTATTCCACCTCAAATAAAAAATCCAAAGATTGCCAAAAATGAAATAATTGCCTACAGACGGAAAGATTTAGTATTATTGGCTTGGAGAGACAAGCGTATTGTAACCATTTTCAGCACCTGTGCTACCTCGTCTTCAAAAACCGTCACTATAAGGTCACGCAAAGAAGGAAGAACTGATATTGTAAAGCCAGATGTGATTATAAACTATAATAAATATATGGGCGGGGTAGATAAAGCAGACCAGTACACAGGCACGTACTGTTTCATGCGAAAGTCTTAAAAATGGTGGCGAAAATTATTTTTTTGGGGATTGGAAGTTTCAGTCATAAATTCCTATATATTATATCAGGAACATCAGAAAAAATACAATATAAAAAAGCTAAAACATATAGAATTCGTGCGTCTTTTGGTAGATCAATTGATTGGAGATTTTCGAAACGCTAATCCCAATCCTCCTTCGACATCTGGAACAGCAGAAAGACTCAACGGCCATCTACATATAATTCGGCGGGACGAGACAGGAAGAAGTAAAGACTGCGTCGTATGTTCCAATCGAAAAGTAAAACATGAAAGGAGAAAATCCAGATACTATTGTGCTACTTGTTCGGCTAAGCCGGCCTTGCATATAGGTGATTGCTTCGAATTATACCATACAAAGGTCGAATATAAAACGTCTCATATGTAACCAGGACTAAATTTGTTTGTTTCTGATTTTGTTGGACTTTATGAAAAAGTTATTTAAATAAAGCTTTAGTTTTTATAACGCAAACGTGTGACGTGAACATTTTCCTTACTGCGCGCTCCAACACCTGTCGTCCACAGCGACGCTCGCCCGTCGGGTGGCTCCGTCCGCAAAGGGCTAGTATAGGTATTCCACCTCAGGTAGAACCCTTCCTATCGTTGGCACCGAAACTTTTTACTCTTCCTTATACACAAAAGAAACCAAGAGTGAATAAGATAATGCGAGAAGTTCACTAAACAATATTTGAATTACCATAAATTGCACTAACACAAAAAAGACCCGAGTAAAATCATACGAGGGTCGATCAATAAATAGTCGGCCTTGCGTCATCTGTTGGTCGAGGAAAGAAATCAATAGCGACGTTTAGTAGTGCCATCCTTCACACAACTGTTGTCAAAGTTTCAGCTCGCTGCGATGTTTAGTTTGCGTTTGACAGCATCGAAAGACAAACAACTTTTGTGTTTTTACAAAAACGGAAAAAATTGAGTATCGTGCAGTGATTCGATTTTTGTTTTTGAAAAAGAAAACGAACAATGAAATCAAATCGGAGCTAGACGAAGTTTATATGGACCTTGCATCTTCGTTATCAATCATTAAATATTGGACAGCTGAATTTAAACGCGGTCGTACGAGCATTGTTGACGATGAACGTCCATGTCGTCCTAATGAGGTCGTCATACCAGAAACAATTGAAAAAGTCTACGATATGGTGTTAAATGATTGGAGACTAAATGTGCGTGCAATTGCTGAGGCCACAGGCATATCATATGGCTTAGTGATTTCAATCCTGAGTGATCAGTTGGGTATGAAAAAGTTATCCGCAAGATGGGTGCCGCGTTTGCTCACTGTCGACCATAAGAACGTGTAGCTGATGGCCAAAATTCATAAATTTAAATACGAATTGCTTTCGCATCCACTGTATTCTCCAGATTTGGCCCCCTCCGACTACTTTCTGTTTCCAAACCTGAAAAAATGGCTTGGCGGAAAGAGATTTGGTTTCAGAGATGACCTCATCGCCGAAACAGAGACCTATTTTGAGGACCTTCCGAAATCGTATTATTCGGAGGGCATCAAAAAATTGGAAAATCGTTGGAATAAGTGTATCGAGCTAACAGGAGATTATGTTGAGAAATAGAAAGATTTTTGTCCAAAAAAACGCAATTTTCTTTACCAAGCCGACTATTTATTGATCGACCCTCGTAGTTGATACTAAGGATATCTTTATATAGTATACACCTTCATAGAAAAATCACCAGAGCTTATAAAGTGAATAGCACTATTGTTCTAAAGGCTATTGATTTAATACAAAAATCCCTTGCACTCTTAAATGATGAAAATTATTTACAAGTTTATGGTAACTGATCCAACAAAAATGTATACAAATTAGTTACTAGACGTCTAGATATCTGAAAACGAAGAAAATTCATGAGTGAATCTATCATTACTTAAGACCTGATAATACAAATTTAGCTAGAATGTACACTTTACCAAAAATATATAAACTGAACATCCCAACGAGGCCAATAGCTTCGTCTATTAAATGTCCCACACACAAAATAAGTTGACTTTATTTATAAAATATTGACGAAGCGTATTAAGAGTCTTATTTCTAATGTGAATGGCAATTCTTCTCGAAAATCATTGTTTACGCTGTTGTGCCGCGAACTAATTCTTTGTTATTATTTCGCCATTGTCTTCCTTTGAGTGAGGCCCACTCACCAAAGTAAAAAAATGTGCAAACGTAAGCGTCGAGCTGCCCGCAATGACTGCAATGAGCTAGAGCTACGACTTGTTGGAATTTGCAAGCCAAGATTATTATGAAATCCATTTACACTCGATTTCGGTCAATGGGGCAAATGACTGCTTTGCCGAAATCAGTCTAAAGCTTAACATCAACCTGAACGGTTGATCGCGGATCGGATTCGCCAGAAATATTAGATTCTATCAGTAGATTCAGACGCGAGAGGTTGGTTCTTCGTGCGGGCTCGTAACCACGATTAATTGTATTAAACTCTGATTGACTTTTAAATAGACAACGGAAAGTTGCCGTTGCCTATAATGAACACTTCCATGTTTACATAAATTCACGTTTACACGAATTACTCGAGTTCCATCTCCTAACCGGCAAACGATCTCAAAATAATAACTTTTTAATATTACCAGGTCTATAAATATGAAACCTGAATTTTTGTATAGAAAATACACGTTTATTGTATAAAAATCATAAAAAATATTTTATTTGAAGTATTGCCCATCGCTAGCTATACATTTTTCCCACCTGTCTGACAATTTGTGAATGCTACGCCAAAAAAACTGTTGCTCTTTTGAGGCAAACCAGTCATCGAGCCATTTTCGTACATTTTCGTAAGAAGTAAAGCGCTGCTCAGCAAATGCGTGTCCCATCGATGCAATCAAGTAGTAATCGGACGGAGCCAAGTCTGGTGAGTAAGCCGCATGCGAAAGTATTTCCCAACTAAACGCCTCAATCGTTTCCTTGACCAGTTTTTCTGTGTGTGATGGTGCATTATCATGAAGCAAAATCACTTTGTGTTGCCTTTTTTCATATTCTGGTCATTTTTCACGCAAAGCTTGATTCAAATCGATCATTTGTTGTCGGTAGCGTTCAGTATTAACGGTTTCGCCAGGTTTTAGCAGCTCATAATAGATCACACCCTTCTGATCCCACTAAACACAGAGCATTGTCTTCCGTCCATAGCGATTTGGCCTTGCAGTCGATGTCGATGGTTCGCCTGTTGTTACCCATGATCTTTTACGCTTAGGATTCTCAAAATATATCCACTTTTCATCGCCAGTCACAATTCGATGGAGAAATGACTTTCTTTTGTACCTGGCAAGCAGCATTTCGCAAGTGGTTTTTCGGTTTTCGTGCTGTCTTTCATTCAGTTCATGTGGAACCCATTTTCCCATCTTCTGGATCTTTCCCGTGGTTTTCAAACGTATGGGGACGGCTTCTTGTGTCACATTTAATTGATCCGCGAGTTGTTGTTGCGTTTGAGCGTCATCCTCATCCAACAATACTTGCGATTCGCTGTCTTCAAACTTTTTCGGTGGTCTTCCACGTTCTTCGTTTCTCACGTCAAAATCGCCAGTTTTGAATTTTTGAAACCACTCAAAGCACTGTGATTTACCAAGAGCATGCTCACCGTAAAGTTCGACAAGCATTCGATGCGATTCTGCAGCAGCTTTCTTCAATTGGTAGCAGAAAATCAATGCTGTCCGCAAATCGTAGTTTCCAGGCACAAAATTCGACATGTTCGACGCTATTACAAACTATGCTGTTGTATGAAACTTGTATTGTTGTGAGTTGAAAATCTTTGTCAGAGATGTCAACAAGGAAATGGCGCCAATGACGCGGTTTGACGGTAACTACATTGAGCTAGGGCCATCTATGGGCAAATTCCGGTTTCATATTTATAGACCTGGTATACCGATTACCGAGTACTCCAATCACGCGGTGCCGGCACAACAACGCACTTCACTTTACCTGCTTAATATATATTAGTTTCATTAAATGTAGCCTCTCTTTGAACAAATGTTTCTTTACAATTAGTTTTAAACCGTCTGGAAAAAAGAAGGTATTTGTTTAGAGAGAGCCCTGTTATCGTCGAATTAAAAAAGTAACTGAGATAATTATGTGTTTTACTTATTTCACTTTTGATAATACAATGTACAAATAAATTTCTGGGCTTTCTATGGGCTTTCCATTAACTCCAATATTGTATCACATAGTTATGGCTGATTGAGAAAAATGTTGCTTGTCAAAACTTCATTAAGCTCCAATTTTTTTCAAAAGACACGTAGACGACGTGATTGTCTCTTTGCTCTTTAATCAAATTCGACGAACTTTAACAATTTTCAATACTCAGCATCCCAAACTTAAATTAACTATTGAGAAATAGAACGATAATAAAATGCCATTCGTGGATTTGTTTTTAATTAGGGAAAATGATAGCATAATCACAAGTTGGTATCGTAAATCTGGTCTGGTAGATTTATTAACTTTTTCTCAAGTCATAAAAATTGGCATTATATACATGCACGTAGACATAGCATTAAAACTTCCACACTCACAGTTTTGAAGTAAAGATTTGAAATTCATTATTGACATGTTACGCTTGACTTGTAATCCTATAGATTTCATAAAATGAATCGTTGATGTTATAAGACGGGCTACGATGTGAGTTAAAAAATAACGGAAATTTTCGTTTTTGGAAAAGAATTTTATTTATTCGTCTACAACAATGTTATCTCCTTCTGCTCAACAAGCTTGTTTAGTAGATATCGTGCTGCTACCCTGTAGGGCACCCGAGAATATATATCGGTACCGAGTGCGACGATTTGTTGTGGGATTCACTGGATGCTCTCGGTGTAACGGTCAACAGCTTGGTCGAGTGTACCGTATTGTCTCCGCGCCACCTCTTTCACGCCGTGCTACCTGTTCGAATGCACGAGCGACTGCTGTCTGCCCTGTGCCGTAAGTGTGCTGAGTGTATGGTTCAAGACTCGTGCATTCATGAGAACCCGGATGACAGGGCTTGCACCGGTACCTGGGTGACGGATGAGGTGCGGAAGACAATATATACGGGGTATAAAATCTTTAAAATTTCGTTGATTTGTGCGTACAAAACAACAATGTACAATCCCGATATACGCCAACGTGGCCTGTTTGCTGCTTATGTAAATACATTTTTGAAGATTAAACAGGAGGCAAGCGGGTGGCCCGATCACTGTATCGACGAAGCGCCCTCGCACTCGTTTATGTATATAGTTCGTAGATAATTTTTCACAAGTGTGTTTTGTACTTGTTACTTTGTATATACAGTAGCGGACAAAAGTTTAAGACGATGAATTACAATTTGGTTCATAGATCTGTCATACAAGTACTAACGTTTCTTTCGGCTTGTTGTTTTTTTACAATACATGTGTGCGTTTGACCTTCATAATGTAGAAGTCTCGGTCGTCAAATGTAAACAATATAGATTATACAATTTTTTTTCCCTTCCAACCATCTGTAAACAGTGGACATTAGTTTAAGACGATCTGTCGAACAAGATACCCGTAGTCGATCCACGCAATAATTTGATATATTAATACTGTAAATAGTTTGTGGTGTATCATCCAGTGTCTTAAGTTTAATTACGTACGAAAAAAGTATGGGTAAAGCCCGTAATTTGTCATCAACTGAACGAAAACTAATCGTGTCTCTACGGAAGCAAAATGAGACATTTTCTTCAATTGCAACTCAAATGAATCGATCAGAAACTTCTTGTAAGCAAGCGTGGTACAAGTTTGTGAAGACTGGGGACTATTTTGATCGACCAAAGAACGGTAGACCGCGGAAAACCACGCCAACGCTGGATCGTCGGATTCATCGATTAAGCGAGAGAGATCGTTTTCGTTCAGCAGTCGATATCAGAGCTGAAATATCCAGTAATAATAATGCACAAATTAGTGTAAGAACTGTCCGAAGACGATTAGACGAATTCAATTTGAAAGCACGAAAGCCACGGAAAAAGCCGATGCTCAGTAAAAAGAATAAAAAATTACGACTGCAATTTGCTAAGGCTCATCGGCATTGGACAAGTGAGGATTGGCAAAATGTGCTATTTTCGGACGAATCCAAATTCAACCGAATTTGTTCTGACGGGATACTGTATGTAAGACGTTGAATTGGCGAAGATTTAAATCCTCGATGTGTTTTACCGACAGTTAAGCATGGAGGTGGAAACGTAATGGTGTGGGCATGTTTTTCTCGCAATGGTCCTGGACCAATACGCCGAATTAATGGAATCATGGACCGTTTTCAATACTTGGATATATTGAAAAATACTATGTTACCGTATGCCTACGAAAATATGGGTGATAATTTTATTTATCAACAAGATAATGACCCAAAGCATACGGCTCGGGTAGTGAAAAGTTTTTTTCAAGATGAAAAAATCACTTTATTACCGTGGCCGTCGCAGTCGCCGGATTTAAATCCAATTGAAAACTTATGGTGTACCATAAAAAGAAGGGTTCAAAGAAATAAACCAAAAAATTTTGACGATTTGTACTCTTTGGTTGAAAAAACGTGGAATGAAACAACTGTGGACGACTGCAAAAAATTAATTGATTCAATGCCTCAAAGATGTGCTGATGTGATAAAAAATAATGGACTGTGGACAAAGTATTGAAGGGAGGAAAATATCTGTATATTTTCTACCAAAAAATATTTTTTTACGTATAGTCTTAAACTTTTGTCCCCAAAGATATCAAACAAATTTATGTTTTCTTTGTTTATTGTATCTAATGTTGTTACGCGCAAAATTGAATTTATGTAATAAATATATGAATTAACGATTAATTAGCTAATACGAAAAAAAATCCACTGAGTCAATTCTTTTCATAAAAAAATCAACGATTACTTTTTTTTTCCTCTCCGTCTTAAACTTTTGTCCGCTACTGTATATATATATATATTGAAACGTTTTGCGATTTTGTGCGTTCGATTACTTTATTTATGTTTGCTTGATGTTATGTTTATGCGCGTATGTATTAGTATGTCTCGGCCAAATTGCGTAATTTTTTTTTTTTCCGAGCAAGATCCTTTCCTATACCACTGGGAATGGGATTCGGAGCTCAAAAAAGATTCGTGCTCTGGGCCGGATCGGCGGATTTTTCTTGGGTTTATTGGTTCAAGAGTATTCGTAATTCATTTTTTATCTTTGTGTACTTTATTTGTATTCCTTTTTTTTTTGTTTGAGAAACCTCGGTCTAGGTTTTGATTTGGCACGTGTCCGTGATGGATGCGCGTTCTATCACCCTTTCATCATTGGTCTATTAGTTTCTGAGGGCAATTCTTCAATTGTATTGTACTTAAGGTACTTACGGGTTTTATTATACTGTACGGAATTTGGAGGAATTGGGCCTATGCTGGTGAGTATGTGGTATAGTTAATGCCGGTATATTTAGCGTTTTCGTTTTCCATATGCAGAATAATTTCCAGTTCGATCGGGGCTGATTTTAATATTCACACGACGATCTGGTATCGTGCGTATGGAGCTCAACACTCAATTGATGAAAAGAAGAGTTATTGCGCCTGCTTTTACGCGATTCTCTAAGGTTACGTATGCGGAATCACTTCCGGTTTGCTTCGGAGCTGATTTTAATATTCGTACGACGATATGGTATCGTTCGTACGGAGCTCAACACTCAATTTGGAAATACAGGGGTTGTCGCGCTTGCTTTTACGCGATTTCTTAATATTACGTATGCGGGTTAATTCCCGATTTATTCTTTACGGGACGTTACTGTTCGCATGGTGAGCTGCTGTCACCCCTACGGAGCTTAAAAACTCATTATGATATAACAAGGTTCTCGCTCTCCTTTGGATTACGAGGCCGTTATCCTGCCTGGTCTAGCCGCTTTCGCCTGTCCTCATACGTGGCTTTCCCTGGTATTTTCATAAGATATACCGGTCGACCTTAGTATAACCATCGGACGGCGGCTTGCTATTGGTGGTATGTTTTTAACGCATTCTATAACGTGTGACCTATTCGTGTACTTCGCCTCGCGGGGTTCCGCCTTGTTGGGCGTTCAGTGGCGAGTTTAGTGTCTCGGCCTTACTAGCATCGAGTCGCGAGTATTGTTATGTCGGGTTGGGAGCGTGAGTTTACCTACCTATCGTACTCCGCTTTGTTATTGTTTTGCTTCTCTAACTATAACTCGCTGTTCGCGCAAGACACGGGGTTCGCAGGGTTGACCAGCTTGCTCATCCTGTACCCCTGATACTGAGGCGCTCATTCTCGTTACATTAAGGTACCTTATCGTTGCCTTTAAGGGGCTTGCGACTTGGGTTCTCAATCTTCGAGACCTGCGGAGGTATCAGTACGACTCAGGGGGTAGTTGGCCACTGGCCCTTGAGTGGTCCCACCCACGCAGCTACACCCTCTGAGTCGAGCGCGCGTGGTGCAGAAAGCCAGAATGGAGCTCCCTATGTCTTGTCACACACGTGCTTTTTCACTTCCCAAGAGACGAGTAGCCACTGCGCTGTGCGTGGGGACTCGTTAATGGAAAATGCCCTGACGCTGTGAGTAGGGGCGGCCAAGCGCTGTGCAGGGGAGCCTTACTCCTCACAGGGTTTCGATAATTGGTTCGTTTGGTCAACTGACGGCCAAGTGCAATGCAGGGGGATCACTTGATCGAACGAACACTATTTTCTGACAATTTATTTCCAACACGGTTAGGCTTAAAATTAAATAAAAACCTAGGTTGGCTGTCGAGCAGCACTTTGTCTTGCAGAAGATAATTTCAACAAGAGCCCTGAGGCTTGTCTTGTCGCGGTTTATATAGTTTTTTCGGTGAGCTCCGAGGGAGTATTTTGGGGTAGACCACGTGATGTTTGGCACACCTTACTCACTGGGTGAGAGCGGTGCGGGGTGATGTGTAGGTATCCCGTTATGTCTTTGAATTTCTATATTTGGTTAGTTTTTTGCTTTCTTGGGGTTTGAACCGAGGTTCTGGCGAGGTTGCGTTCCTAGATTGAATGTTAGTTCTCTACCTGCTGTAGGTTCAATCTTTCTTCTGAGGTTTTTTGCTGTCGATTCACTGTTTTTTTATGTTTTTGTTTAATGTTGGTCTTTGCCTCCCTCGTGATATTTGGTTTGTCTTGAATTCCGATTAAATTTCCGCGAAATTTGCGTTTTTTGGAGTTTTTTTATGTGTTCCTCGCTTGTTTTTTGATTCTCTAGATTTTTGTTGGGTTCTAGGTGTAGGTAGTGTTTCGAGGATTATTTATTTATTTGGTTTGTTAAAAGATGTCTTTCTTTAAGAGTTTTCCTGATTTTACTGTTTATTTATTGAGTGGGGGTAGTTGGTAGAGACTCATGTGATGGTACCCTTTTATCTTTTGTCTCTTGGGTCTGTGGGACCTCGAGGGTTCCACAATTTGCTTTTGTCTTTCCCCGTGGTGTGGTGGTCTTGGTGCATTGGTCTGTTCGTAGAGTGTGGCTTATTGGGAAGATAGGGCCTACTGCGCTAGGTGTTTGCATGGCGAGGTGTGTGGTCTTCCGGGCAGTTCAGCCTGGTCTTCGCGTAGGGGCGGGGACTACTGCGCTCGAGTCCGCTAGGCGCGGCGTGTTATCTCGTTAGCCGCACCGCTTCCTGTCTTGCTAGCACCGTTCGGAGGGGGGGGGGTCCTCTCGTGTACTATGCTTGTGTCTTGAGTGTGGTCTTAGCGCGAAGGTGGGGCCTGCTATGCTATATGACTGCTTGACGGGTGTGTGGTCTCTACTAGGTGGTCCTGCCTACTGCTCTATTCCATCCTTCTCCGGGTGGGTACTCGCGGTTGCTCGCGTGTACCCACTGATTCTCTCTGGTTTCCTGGTCCGGCGGGCGTCTATTCGCGACTTGTTTATTGGTTGCTTTGCCATAATTTAATTGCTTTGGGGATTTTTATTGACGGGCTCTATTCTTGTTTTATGTTTAAAGCGGGTCGCTCTAATTGCGTTCCGTTACAATATATGTATGTGTGTAATGTAAATATAGATGCAGTGAGTGTGTATAAATGCGTACGTTTATGTATATAGTTTTGTAAATTATTAAAATTTTGTATGAATATTATTGTAGTTTGTATATACTACTGTGTTCAAAAAGTAAGGTGAATTTTGTTTTAAAATAAAAATTTTTTATTTATTCTTCCAAATCGATTTCGTCCCCCTCAAAATAATCCCCCCTAGCTATAATACACTGATGCCAACGTTTTTTCCAATCTTTGAAGCATGCTAAAAAGTCGTCCTCAGGTATAGCCTTCAATGCGCGTAGCGATTAACGTTTGATCTCTTCAATCGACTCAAAACGATTTCCCCGGACTGGTCTCTTGAGCTTTGGGAACAGCCAGAAGTCACACGGTGCTAAATCAGGCGAATACTGTGGTTGTGGAGCGACATGAGTGGAGTTTTTGGCGAAAAACTCACGAAGAACCAGTGCTGTGTGCGACGGTGCATTATCGTGGTGCAAAATCCAAGTGTTATCTTTCCATAATTCTGGCCTTTTCTTGCGAATAGCTTCACGCAAACGACGCATAACACTTAAATAATATTCCTTGTTGACAGTTTGGCCAGTGGGAAGGAATTCGTAATGTACCACACCACGATAATCGAAGAAAACTGTCAACATGACCTTGATTTTTGAGCGACTTTGGCATGGATTTTTCGGTCTCGGTTCACCTTTGGCACGATATTCGCTCGATTGATCGGTTGTTTCCGGATCATAGGCATAAATCCAAGTCTCATCGCCCGTAATAATTTGTTTGTAGACGTCCTGATAGTCAGAAATCATTGATTCACATGCTTGAACGCGACGCTCTTTTCCGAAAAAATTGAGAAATTTTGGCACCAAACGCGATTTGACTCTTCTGAGGCACAAATTATCCTTCAAAATTGCTTGCACTGATCCAATTGATATTGCAAGCATGTCGGCAAGGTCTCGAATTGTTAATCGACGATTTTCGAGCACCAATTCCTTGATTTTCTTGAGGTGTTGCTCATCAATTGACGTCGATGGTCGCTCAGAGCGTTCCAAATCATCAACACGTTCTCTGCCTTCTTTGAAGTCTTTGTACCACTTGTAAACATTTTTCTGTGACATAGTCTCGTCATCGAAGGCCTTTTGTAACATTCGATACGTTTCAGCGGCGGAAATTTCATTCCGCAAGCAAAATTTAATTGCACTTCTTCGCTCAACAAAATTCGACATCGTAAAAATCGCCAAATTCACTTTTCTTTGTTCACAAAACCAAGCGTAGACTAAAAACTAATGATGATATTGACATGTAATTTGTCACAGATGTTACCAACAGTCCTAGCAACTTGAAAAAAAAATTCATTTGTCCGATTCGGTTAACGCGGGAAGTTTAAATCAAAAATTCACCTTATTTTTTGAACACAGTAGTATGTATGTATGTAAAAACGATTAATATATGCGGGTTTATTTATATCATTTTGTAACATAATAAAAATACGTTTATACAAACTTGTACAGAACGATTTAGAATTACTATGAATAAATTTGAAGTCTTGTATTTTCTGTCTTGATATTGTTCGAAAGTTCCCCCCACCATGTCACACACATTTTCATATTCAGCTAGGATAGGTATCAAAGAGATTCCAGATGTATATAAATCGTAACAGCTGCGAAAAGGTTAGTTAAAAAGGAAACTGCCGGGTGAAAACATCTTTGGCTCTCTTTCCAACCATAATGAATTGTCAGTATACTTGTGATCGACTGCTGCAAGGATCCCTGGAATCTCACCAAAGCGGAGCACTATTACAATACAACAAATCGGGTATGAAGACACGTATTAATAGTTCACCACCATTTCGCCGTAACTGTAGTTTCTTATACGAAAATGTCAAAATAAAACAGTTTTCTATGGGGCTGAAAAATAACGAGCGTTTTCACTTACCACGAATATTGTGGACAGTTGAAAAGTTTTCAAAAATAAATTAATATTCGCTAAACAATTTTTTAATTAAAAAAGATATTTAAAAAAAGCTATGGAGAGGGCTCGATTATCGACGACGGGGCATGTTTAACCGGTGGATGGGTACACAATAGTATTTACCGTAAGACCCAATCTACTTATCTTCGCTACTTGCTCTAGCGATGGTCGGTTACATGTCTACGGTTGACAACGGATTTACTTTACCGATCGCCGCTACATTTTCTACTGATCCGTCTGCCAACGTTCGATCTACTTTACCGGCTGTCGGTAGCATGATTACCAATAGTAGATGGCGCATCGGCATATGGGTCAAAATCCTCCAGATGGCGCGGAGGAGCAAGCACCAATCAGAACACTGAGATAGGTGGTCTCGGGGTGGGAACTGCTGGGAAACTAATCAGGGATGGGGGTAGGGGTGGTGGGGGTTGTGTGGGACCAATCCGGAATGGGGATGGAGTTGCGGGGGCAGACACGCCCTCTCTACACTGAAGGACCCACCAATGAGAATGCAAAATGTGGGGGGGGGGGGGCTAGCCTAGACACGCCCTGGCGCCAAGGTGGACAGGGGGAGCCACACCCTGTTTGTCTTTCTATAAAGGGCCTTCTCTACTACTGTTACTACACTATAGTCTGTAATCTTTGGTATTTGTATAATAGTATGTCAGTTTCGATAAAAAAGTTTGAAAATACTAAATCTATTATGGTTTCTGTTTCTTTTACACATCTCGTAGGTGTTTGTACGTATTGCTCCATCCCCATACTGCTCATTTTCTTCGTCAGCCTGTCTGTATATTGATTTTTTCTACTCATGTCAATATTAAAGTCTCCATGTATATAACCCGACCTTTATCCACTAACCTTTCACATTGCTGAACTGTTAATTCAATGAATTAACCATCGCTTACACTGGGCGAATGATACGTATTACCGATTATAATTTTTTCCCCATTCCCCACACTCAATCGTATCACATTCGACCATAGGACCTGTTTATTACTATTTTCATTGTGTTTAATATTTTCTATCACACTGTAACTTATTCCTTCCTTTATGTCGGTTAAAACTCCACCTGTTCTGTGATTTTTTGTGTTCGTTCTAATAGTTTTGTAGTTATTTATCATAATTTCTACTCCATTAACGTCTTCATGAACATGTGTTTCTGTTAAACATAGTATTTTTGGTCTTATTCCGATAACTAATTTTTTTATCTTAGGCATGTGGATTAAGAAGCCTGTGCATTCAACAATAATATTCCTGCATTTTGTCGTATGTGTTGTTTATCCTGTTTCCTATTGTGTACTTCATTTCGCCTGAGTTGCTATGCATTACCATACATAATATTCTTTTGCGCTTGTTATGCCGGTACCGCGTAATTGGATAACTCGGTAATCGGTAAAATATTGAAAAAGTTATTATTTTGGGATCGTTTGCCGATTAGGAGATGGAACTCGAGTAATTCGTGTAAACGTAAATTTATGTCAAATTGAAGTGTTTATTATAGGCAACGGCAACTTTCCGTTGTCTATTTAAAAGTCAATAAAAGTTTAATACAATAAATCGTGGTTACAAGCCCGTGCGAGGAACCAACCTCTCGCATCTGAATCTACTGATAGAATTTTATATTTCGGGTGGGTCCGATGCGCGATCAGCCCTTCAGGTTGATGTTAAACTTTAGACTGATTTCAGCAAAGCAGTTATTTGCCCCATTGACCGAAATCGAGTGTCGAAATGGATTTCATAATAATCTTTGCTTGCGAATTCCAGCAAGTCGTAGCTCGAGCTCGCAGCAGTAATTGCGGGCAGCTCGTTGCTTACGTTTGCACACTTTTTCTACTTTGGTAAGTGGGCCTCACGCAAAGGAGGACAATGGCGAAATAATAACAAAGAATTAGTTCGCGGCACAACATCCCTCACCCCTTAAAAAGGAAAAAATTTTCCGCTAAAAAATTTTTTCTTCGATTGGTTTCTCGTATTTCCTCTTACAATGATATTCTATATATTGCACAATATAGTAGACATAATAATACATAATACAATCTTTATCATGGTTTGACAATTTTTCCTTTTGCTATTTTTTCTTCATGGTCGATCTGGCCATCGCATTCGGCTGACGGGACGAGTTTCCCAGGCCCTGGCCCGTTCGGATCGCGGTCGCTCCTGCGGCTGTTGTCATCCAAGTGGCTCGAGATTAATATTCACCTCGACGACGAAGCCGACCAAGGCTATTAGTGCTATTGCACTCAGCGAGTAGAGGCTTATGATGTGGGGATGCGGCGCCCCGCCACCGGTGATTTCGAGGGTTTCTAACGTCTTTTCTGCTTGATCTTCGAGCTCTTGCAGCTCCTTCGGATTTTGCAGTACGCTTGCTAGCGTAATTTCCTCTGTGGTCTGAGTAGGAGGCGTCTAAGCCTCTATTTCCTTCAGTTTCAGATCGTACGGGGGAAGGTAATTTTTTCGGATGAATTGGGATGTTTGCCCCGTTGTTTCCACGCTAAAATCTGGGGTGGTTACAGTACATAAGCCTATCAAAGCCAGTATTCCGGTTATTTGTGTCCATTTTCCCGTATTTTGGGACTTCAGAGGGTGCGTCGTTTGGAACCGACATTGTAGGTGTGTCGACGGGCAAATGTAAGATTTGCTCGGTACCTTGCAATTTTTAAAGTATTTTTGTATACTGTACTTTTTGTATATAGTACTATTGCTGCCCGATCAGCGGTATCTCTCCCACGAGCACTACCGCATTGCCTTCGTTGCGATAGGTGTGGTATTGCGTCGACGAGGTGTCTTGTGAGCGTTCTTGGCGGCAGGGACGTTGCTCCGGCCTTACCACTAGCTATGTCGTTTACCAGCCACAGTAACGCCTGTGGGCCAGCAGGGCCTGTTCGTTGGCCTTTATATGATGCGCGCTTTCATTATATCGGCTGAGGGTGGTCCTTACCACTTATTTTTAGTTTTTCAACCCTTCCTGCAGGGTCTGCAGTGAGGCCTTTATTCTGGCAGTCTCTTCGTGGAGCTTTTGGGCATCGGCAGCGTCCATATTTCCTATGATGGCCTTGATGCTTCCAAGGCCATCGACCATTATAACATAAGCTTAATCGAAAAATGTTTTTTGTTTGTCTCAATTATATAGCGTTATTACCTACTCTGCTTGGTTTATTGAAGTTTGCACCTTGCGCCCTGAGGGGTTCTTACCCACATTCAATTTTAGCTTTAATTAATCTGTTAATTAGCTATAGGTAATTTTTATAATTTCATATATTCCTGATCTATTAGTGCTCGATAAAGAGCTTCAGGCGGTTTGCGTGCACTGCCTGAGTTTTACGTCCCTTCCGGACTACGTAATTGACGGGGGGGCCTCTTCTCTACTATTTCGTGAGGTCCCGTCCACTTTGGGGTCAGCTTGGATGACCGCACCCTGCGCACCGTCTCCTCACGGAGGGGTACGCGTTCGCCGACCCGGTACTCCTGCACCTGTGCGCCGTGGTCATACGTATTCTTTGACCGTCTTTTCACGCCTTCCAGGTTGTCTCGTGCTACAGTCCATGCGGCGCGTAATCGCTCGCGTAACTCGTGGACGTAGTCATCGTAGGCATAGGTGCTGCGGGGCTCCTGTTTCACGGCGGTCGGCAACTCAGCCTAGCGTCCGTACACCAACACGTGGGGAGACAGTCCGGTCCCCGTATTTGGAGTGGTATTGTACGTAAACATTGCGTCCGGAAGTCACTCGTCCCGATTTCCCTGTTCCTCGCTTATGAAATTTTTCAGATATTCTGCGAGGGTGCGATGCGACCTCGCTAATGCGCCGTTTGATTCGGGATGATAAGCCGTTGTTTGTATCTTCTTAATTCGCAGCAGTCGACACATTTCTTTGAAGGTCGAGCTGAGGAAGTTCGTACCCTGATCCGATAATATTATTTCGGGTGTTCCGTGCCGGAAAATTAATTCTTCGACTAGTGCTCTTGCGACTGTCGATGATTCCTGATTCGGCAGTGGTATCGCCGCACTGTACTTTGTAAGCGCATCCTGGATAGTGAGTATATACTTTTTTTCAGATGCGCTTTCAGCTAGCGGTCCTACGATATCGACCGCTACTTTCTCAAATGACCTTGATGGGGTGTCTGTTACCACCATCGGCACTCGTTCCCTTTTCCTGATTTTGTTCTTTTCACAGGATTCGCAGGACAATATATACTCTTCCAAGTCCCTTCTTAGACCGGGCCAGTCGTACTTGGTCGGGATCCGATATAACGTACGCCTGACAGCCTGATGCCCTCCTATGGGGGTGTCGTGATATTCTCTTATTATGTTCTGGCGGTCATCGGCAGAGGGAATGGCTACACCACTGCGGCAGTCGCTATACTTTTTTGTAGCGCTGTCTTCGTTTGCGCTGCTGGAAGTTTGTGGGCTACGGGCCCCGCCGTGCCTCGCTTCCTCAGCAGGCCTTTGCGGTGCTCTGTCTGCAGTTTCGTCACTCGGTGTTCCCACCGGTAGCTCCGCCGTTGAGTCGCTCTCTGTCTCGAGCGGCCTTGCAACGTTTGCTTTTCGCGGCCTTCCGTGCCTCGCGGGTCCGCCATGCTGTGCTTGGCTAGCTCCGTCTTTGTCAGCGATACTCGCAGTCTTACCAGTACTTTTCTCTGTCAGCGTGCGTGGTCTGCCCCTTCCCCGACGGCACGGCTTCGCGGCGGGACTATGGGGTTCAGTAGAGCGACTTGCATGCACGCTGCGTATCTCGCTATCCTTCTCTGTTGCATGGGCAGGCGCTGCTTCTCGCTCTGCCTCGTTGCTGGGCTGGCCCGTGGTATTCTCGGCTCTCCGCTTTGTGCGGCTGTCCGTACCCAGGTGCATGCTGTCCTATTCTGTCTCATGGGCGAGCTCAATCTCTCGCTCCGACGAGCTACCACGGTTATATGGGGTATCCTCGGCCCTCCGCTTTGTGCGGTCATTCGCTGTACCGAGTTGCCCCGTAGTGCTGTCTTTTTCCGACTCACAGACTACGTTCTCTGCTTTCGTTTGGATCCTCGTAGTAAGGAATATACAGCTTAGCGCATCTGCATTTGTGTAGCGCTTACTTACCTTGTATTCTACATTTAAATCATGTTCCGCTAATTTTATTTTCCAATGCATTCGTCTCGAACCTGGGTCCTTTACTCTGAACAGCCAGGTGAGCGGTTGGTGGTCCGTCACTACCGTGAAACGAGTACCAGAAATATATGGCCGGAATTGAGCGAGAGCCCAAACTATGGCGAGTAGTTCTTCTTCCGTCGATGTATAATTTAGCTCAGCCTTTGACATGGTGCGGCTCGCGTAACATATAGATAAATCGTCCCTGATTTTGCTATGCAAAAGAATAGCGCCGAGCGCTCTGTATGAGGCGTCCGTTGTTACAACGAACGGCTTTTCGAAGTCTGGATATTGCAATATTGGTGCGCGGGTAAGCGCCGTCTTCAGTTCCTCGAAGGCAGCATCTCTTACCGCGGTCCACTTGAATTTAACCCCTTTCTGGGTTAATTCTGTGAGTGGTTTTGCGGTTTTGGAGAAATATTTAATGAATTTCCTGTAAAAACCAGCTAGTCCGAGGAAGGATTGTACTCCTTTTTCGTCTCTCGGCACCGGAAATTCCCTTACCGCTTCGAGCTTCTTCGGATCGGCACGTACACCCTCTTCGGATGTGATGTGGCCTAGGTACTGCGTTTCTTTGCGCAGGAACTGCTCGGTTGCACTGTCAATCTGGCTTCTCTTAGCCGCTGCAGTACCTCTCGCAGCCTGTCGTTGTGCTCCTTAAAGGTTTTGCCGTGGATTACTAACAATAAGTCGTCTAAGTATACAGAGCATTAAACTGCCTGTAGTCCAGCCAGTGCGGAGTTCGTCAGCCTCTGGAATGTCGGTGGCGCGTTCTTGAATCCGAACGGCATGCGGTTATAATCAAAATGGCCCTGTGGTGTAGAAAATGCGGTTTTTTCTTTGTCTTGCTGAGCCATCGGGATTTGATGAAATCCCGAGGCGAGGTCGAAAGTCGTATAATATTGGGCCTGTCCCAGCTCGTCCAATATTTTGGTGATATTGAGCAGTGGGTACGAGTCCCCGATGGTGGCTTCGTTAAACTTCCGAAAGTCCACCACTACGCGCATTTTTCTAACTCCGGCTGCATCAGGTTTTTTCGCTACAACCAGCAGTGGCGCGTTCCACTGACTACTGCTCGGTTGTTCAATGCCGTCTGCAAGCATTTCGCAGGTCTGCCTCTCCACTTCTCTTTTGCGAGTCTCGGGCAGCTTGTATGGGTGCACCTTAATGGGCTGCACCCCTTCCTTAAGGAGTATCACATGCTCTACCATAGGCGTACACGGCAGCCTATCCCCTGGTAGATGGAACACGTCCTCGTATTCGCTTGTGATTTCGTTAAGCGCTTTGCACTCTTCCTCGTCGAGGTTCGCCGTGTCAAGCTCTTTGGCTAGTCATGCGAGGCGGTCGGCCCCTCGCTCCGCGCTGACGGCGCATACCTCCATAGCGGCTGTCTCGGCCGCTCGACCTACTGCCTCTTCCTCGAGCGGCTCGAGTTTCACTACGGGGTGCTGTATCTCTACCACCTGCTTGGTAGTATTGATTAAGCTGATTGCACAGCTACTACCACGCAGCGACGTAACGCAGGCACCCATGATGACCCCGTCCTTGAGCTCTACTCTTGAGAGCAATCCTACGAATTTGCTCGTTGTTGAGGCGTAGGTGACTGTCTCGCTGCGTGGCGGCAAAGATACCCTCGTCGTGCCGTTCAGTAGCGGCATGCAGTGCCCGTACAGCTTCAGCATCTCTCCGTGCAGGATATCTGCCTTGAAATACTTGATAAAATCCATTCCTAGCAGTCCATTGACCCCTAGCGGCACATTATTCGGGACTATGTAGAACCAATGTTCCACATTTAGAGCCGGTGTCTCCAGCACAATTTTTGCTATACCGAGAGGGGTGAATTTTTCACCTGCCACACCCTGCAACTCCTCGGAGCACCTGCTCACCATGGTCTCGGGCTTGAGGCATCCCTCCTCCAGTATACTGCACTGGGCCCCTGTGTCCGCTTTAAAGGTAAGTACCCCGGTCACGGCCAATGATGCGACGATGTCAAAGTCGCTCGCCGTAGCGCTGGACGCCGGCAACGTTACCTGCAGTAACTGCTCTGTCGTTTTCCTCCTTCTGCGTGCGGGTCTCTGCCAGGTCGTGAGCGTGTTAATTCTCATCGTTTCCAGCGGGCTAGTATCGGTATTTGATCGACTTGTACCTGCATTCACCGTGGACTTTTCACTCGTGCCCCCTGAGTCCCTAGGACTCGTCGGGTTTGCTGCGAAGACTGAGCAGGCTCGCTTTTGTTTTGCGACAATCTTTTCCTGCAGTCTTTCCACAAGTGGCCTTTTTTTGACAATAGTTGCACACAACGTCAACGTGATGTATGGATTTATTCTCACTGGGCATCGGTAGGTTCACTTTCCCCGATCTGCGGGTGCAGTCTCGAGCCACGTGCTCTGGTTTCCCGCAGGCGAAGCAATTCTGACCCTGCTGGGATAGTGCACCTTGGGATCTTCTGGGGTGGCTTAATGCTCCACCTACCCCTCCCTTTGGCTGTACCATATTGGTTATTTCGATCGCTCCCGTTACTGACTCGTGGAGAGTGGTGCAGTTACGGGATCTGACCGGAATTTGGACCTGCCCGTGCAGTCCATTTTCGAAGTTGGCCTGGGCGCTCTTCCGTGTTATTTTCTCGATGATGCGCATTTCCGACATCGAGACGGCTTCCTCACAGAGCTTTTCTATAATATCGACGGTGATACGCTCTGTCCTGGCGGCATATACCGCGATATCCTCGCTCTGGCCCTGCCGGAGGGAGTTGAGTTCGACTTGTAATGCGGGCAGCGACTTTCGCTTCCCGTACAGGGCCTCCAGCTCGGGCTTACGCTGCGCTACCGAGAGGATGACTTTATGTTTCATCTCTCTGGCTGTCCTACCTTCGAGATTGCTGCTCAGTACCAATGCCAACAGGATCTCGTGGTCACCGGGCGCAGCTCGCTCAAAAACGGTTTCACAGGACCGTATGAAAGCGTCCAGCTCATCAGCGTTGCTGCCGTCGAAATGCTTTATATTTTTCAAGGCCAGCCCCAGGTCGTGCTTCCGACCCCGGGTTTCTGGTATCCGTGGTTGCTCCCTTTGGAACACGGGATCCGCAGCAGGGCACTCCGGCTCCTCGAATTGTGTTTGCCTCTACCATGGACGTGGTATTGGGCGTTCTTCCAACCCAGTTCTTTCCAGTCTCCGCAGTAATTGGGCATTTTGCTCTCGTAGGGACTCCATGAGTTCGAACTCGTCCGCACCTACCTCGTTGAGCGTGTCCGCGAGGTTTCGTCTTGTCGACGGTTTTTCAGCCTCCTGGAGTTCACGATCGAGTTCGCGTTGGCCTTGATCATACGCGCGCTGTAGCCTTTCGTACTGGCGTCGAGCTCTTTCCATATCTCGGTGGCTCCTATCGACCGCCTCTAACCGATCTCCTACTCATGAAGGTATTGACCGGGCTCCCGTACCGGTGGCGGCAGGGTAACCTACGCAATCTATTGTTTGCATGTTTCCAAATTCCCGTTCAACCATTTCCTCGGTGATGCGCTTGGCAGTTAACCCACCAGTGGCCATATTGAAAACGTCGTCGCTTTCATCGCTGTCGTGATCCCCGAATGACGCACTCCTGAGTGGGTTTACGACAAACTGGGCTGTTAGACGGCCTGCGAGGGCCTCCTATCTGGCCGCGGGGATTCGTCCCGTCGGCGAGAGCTCGGATAACGCCCTGCGCGCTTCATAAACGATATCCCCTACAGCCGAAGCTAATCCGGCTGTGGAGTCTGCTCCTGCGCCGGGCAACGTCGTGTCTAGCGAGTTGCCCCTACGTCTTGATCGACCCCCTCCAGATTCTGACATGTTTATTTCACGTTGGGCTTTTTACTTTAATATTTTCAAAACAAATAATCTCACGAGAGATACGTATCCGTTGGAATTTTACCCAATTTACGGCTTTGACTCGACTGGCTTTGATTCTACAGGCTAGATGCATGTATATAGTGTGACCACCTCTTACAGGAAGATGATCCGGCTGATGGTCTTCTGCATGGCGATCTTCTTTGGGTGCTGTTCCTTCGGTGCTGTAGACCTATTGTCTCGTAGCTCCCCTCGAAGGTTGGTCCAGTTTTCCTCCCTGGCACCGTTGACCCGTCTCTTGGTGGTTCCTGGGCTCGTCTTCCGTGCGTCGGCAATGACTGCGCGACAACTTCATCACAAGTAGCCGCTTCGGGTACTTGGTTGCACACTTTGTGCGGTTTTCCGCGACTTGACGTGACACCGTCAATCGGGACTTTAAGGGGGTGTAAGGGTTTGCACTTTTGAAACATCGATTTTTTTGGTTGTCTTTTCTTATAGTTAAACATTTCAAGAATATAGTCTCCAAATTTGAAGTCGATCAGAGCAAAACTCTCGAGGTTATTGACTAGTTAGTCTCCTCTCGGAAAGATAGCGCGCAGCTGGCGAGCAGGTATATAGTTTATTCGCTTGGAGATCGTTGTGGCTTTTTGTTCTGTTTCGAAAAATTGCTATTTAGTAAAGACAGGTAACTAAAGCCGTAAATATATTTTTTATATGTGTATATTATACACTGTATAATATTTTTAAATAGAGAGACGAGCGTCAGATAATGTTGTACGTTCGAGCGTGCGCTTATTCTGAGTGATTTTATAATTTTGTCAAGATATTTTCTGTTAAAAAAGTGCTAGAAGACGTTGAAAAACATTATAGAATCATCGATTTTTTGCTTGTTTTCTCAACAATTTCAAGTTTGGTTCAATGTGCTCAGTGTGATGGTTCAGTTGAGTTCAAAAGTTGCACAAAAGAAGGTCTTGGCTTTGAAATCTAGGTAAAATGTGCCAATTGTGATCCACGCTATATACCGTCGAGTGAGAAAACTTTAAACGCGTTTTTCTCAAAACCACTTTTTAAAAGTCCGTGTCCACTGCTATTTAAAAACTACATTACCGATTCATTTCAAACTTGGTAGATACTTTCTATATATAAAATACCTCCCCGCAACGTTAAGTTTTAGATTTTTTTTTTTAATTAAGGGGGTTTACCACTCAAAAAATGGCGGAATTTTTCGTAAAAAATAGCAGTTCTCACTTTAAATGACCACCAAAAATGAAAAAAAGAAAGAAAAAAATAATCAGAGAACGTGGGGGGGGGGGGGGGAGCATTTAATGATACTTTGACTACATTTTAATGGTTCTTTATTTTAGATAATTTCCAGCTGAGATACAGTGCACACCGCAAATCGTCTATTTCCAAAGACGTTCTTGGAAAAGCTCCGTCACCGGCTTGTTTGTCGATATTTTCGCATAAAAAAATTACTGACTGTTGTTTAAATCATACTTAATAATGTACAAAAGGTTTCAATAAGTTTGCTCAATCCATATTTCTAAAAAAAAATCACAAAAAAGTTTTTTTTTCACGCTAAAACCCTTAACCCCCCCCCCCCCCCCCCTCCTAAACGGTTGACCGATGTCAAACCGCACCGACATTCACTTCGCGTCTTCGCATTAGATTAGTCGGGTTTCCACGAACTACACGGGGGTCCTTTGCACGAGTCGTAGTCGTCACTTCAAAGTCACTTTTATTACTTTGTCCAAAACGCTTTTTGTCCAAATAAATTACGTGGCACTTATCACTTCAATAGATCCCACCGCTGCCATCAAATGTTATGCCGGTACCGCGTATTTGGATAACTCGGTAATCGGTATAATATTAGAAAGTTATTATTTTTAGATCGTTTGCCGATTCGGAGATGGAACACGAGTAATTTGTATAAACGTGAATTTATGTAAAATGGAAGTGTTTATTATAGGCAACAGCAACTTTCCGTTGTCTATTTAAAAGTCAATCAAAGCTTAATAAAATAAATCGTGGTTACAAGCCAGTACGAGGAACCAATCTTTCGCGTCTGAATCTACTGATAGAATTTTATATTTCCGGCGAGTCCGACCCGCGATCAACTGTTCAGGTTGATGTTAAACTTTAGACTGATTTCGGCAAAGCAGTTATTTGCCCCATTGACCGAAATCGAGTGTCGAAATGGATTTCATAATAATCTTCGCTTGCGAATTCCAGCCAGTTGTAGCTCGAACTCGCAGCAGTCATTGCTGGCAGCTCGTTGCTTACGTTTGCACACTTTTTCTAGTTTGGTGAGTGGGCCTCACGCAAAGGAGGACAATGGCGAAATAATAGCAAAGAATTAGTTCGCGGCACAACACGCTCTACCAACTATTCTTTTGTAGGATTCACACTCTCTATTCGTGACTTCGTGATCAACATTTATTCCTGTTAGCTTGTACTCTTCACACAACGATATACAGCTTACACATTTTATACTCGTGTTTTACAAGTCTTTTTATCATGTTTCCCCGCGCGTTTCCTACATATTACATCATTTTTACATTCTTTCGCGTAGTGCGAGAGAGAGAGAGAGAGAGGGAGAGAGAGAGCACTTTACACATTTACCATCGTATGCAACATCCTTTCAAACACGGTTATCCTTGCTCGGAGATTCCTCCACCGTTACATTTATTTTAATCACTATACGAAATTAATTTAATTATCGCCCTTTATGTTACTTTAAAAATATTTTTCGCTGGGGGGCGGTGTCATCACAGCCTACTACTGAAAAAACAATGAAACAAGTATTTCATTGATCGTACGCGTCAATAAAAACTACGTGCACAGAACAGTCGGTACTGTCTTACCTGATATACCTCGACTCATTATACAAAGTTAGTAGCGTTGATGACCTACTGCTACCGACGTCAACTGCGGATGAGGAAGGCGGGCGACGCTTTTCTTTCGTGAAGCTACAACTAGTTGTACAGTGTATATTTCTTCCTCTCGTTCTCCTTAACAAAAATAACGGGTCCTTCGTGTCGGTTTATGTGTAGAGGCTGCTTGCTCTACAAAAAATTATTCTTTATGATTAAAAATAAATATCGCATACTTTTAAATTACGGTTTTTAAATTATTGTATTCATAACTTTTCACTTACCAAACTCCGCTGGTTCGCTGCTAATCGGCATCGGCACGTATTTTATGATCTGCTGTGTTAATGAAACAAAGACGAGAGCTCCTTCTTCTTTCTGATGCTTCGGTTTTAGGACTGTGATAGCTCACATTCTTTCTTCTTCTCTCTATGACTGTCCTCAGCGTATACTTTATAATATCTCGAGCGAAATGTATACTACATACAAATATTCAAAACTGTGTCATTATCACAAATAGCTGCACCCACGGATAATTATTGCGATTGATCAGCGATATGATTCATCCATGATCATTTGAAACGGCTAGGTTTATCCTCAAAGCTCGACATATGGGTTCCTCATCTTCTTACGGGAAAAAATTTGTGCCGTCGCATTGACGTTTGCGATTTGCTTCTCAAACGCCAAGAAAATGACCCATTTCTAAAGCGTATCATCACTGGGGACGAGAAATGGGTTGTCCACAACAATGTTAAGCGCAAAAGATCCTGGAGTAGAAAAGATGAACCGGCTGAAAGCACGTCGAAAGCATATATTCATCAAAAAAACATTATCCCATCTGTTTGGTGGGATTTCAAAGGAATTGTTTATTTTGAGCTTCTACCGAGCAACAGAGCGATCAATTCTGAAGTGTACTGTCAACAGTTGGACAAATTGAATGATTCACTTAAAGAATAAAGGCCAGAATTAGTCAATAGGAAAGGTATAGTGTTCCAACAAGATAATGCGAGACCACATACAAGTTTGACCACACGGAAAAAACTTTTAGAGCTTGGATGGGATATACTGCCACACCCACTATACTCTCCAGACCTGGCATCTTCAGATTGTCATCTGTTCCGGTATCTACAAAATTTTTTAGACGGTAAAACGTTTAATTCAAATGAGGAGGTCAATAGTCACTTGGATCAGTTTTTTGTCAGCAAAGAACAAAAATTTTATGCGCGTGGAATCATGCTACTGTCAGAAAGATGGCAAAAGGTATTGGATCAGAATGGACAATATTGGATTGAATAAAATATTAATTCACTATAAGAAAATCGTCTTTCATTTTTATAAAAAAAAAAAACGAAATTACTTTCGGAACAACCCAATAGATAACGGAAAATTGCCGTTGTCTATAATAAATACTACCATTTTACATAAATTCACGTTTACAGAATTTACTCGAGATCTATCTCCTTATCGGCAAACGATCCTGAAAAATAATAACTTTTTAATATTATACCGAATGCCGAATAATCAATTTACCCGGTACCGGCATAACGTTTGGTGGCAGCGGTGGGATCTGCTAAAGTATAAGTGATACGTGATTTATTTGGACAAAAAGTATTTTGAACAAAGTAAAAGAGTGACTATAAAGTGACGACTATCACTCGTGCAAAGACATCAGTGTAGTTCGTGGAAATCCGACTAAGCTAACGCGAAGGCGCGAAGTGTCCGTCGGTGCGGTGTGATATATCGGTCAACCGTTTAACGTCCCGATTGACGGTGTCACGTCAAGTCGCGGAAAACGCACAGAGTGTGCAACCAAGTACACACGGGAGCTACTTGTAACAAAGCCGTCTCGCAATCATTGGCGACACACTAAGGACGAGCCCAGAAACCACCGAAGGAAAGGGTCAACGGCGCCAGGAAGGACGTTTGGACCATCTTCAGAGGGGAGCTACAAGACAACACGTCAACAGCACCCGAGGTACCAACATGGAGAGGATCATCTACAAGATCTTCTATCTGTAAGTGGCAGTTACGAACCATACTAATACATATAGCCGTGGTTTCGCCAAAGCCTATTTGTTGGAAAATCAGCTGGCGCACGGCGATCGATAATCGTCGTGCGCCTACCTGTTGCGCTGCTTCACTACGCAGTGTTCGGTTGAGTCGAAGATAGCCGAAGCATGGGCTTCGCGAAGCCGAGGATGCGCCTCGTTGGCACGCCGCGTCGAGCGAGAGGATGTCTCTCTCGCTTGACTTCGATTTCGCTCACCGGCTATCTCGCTCAACTGACTCCAGCGCCCAACGAAACTTTCAGACTCGCGGCCATCTTGAGAATTTGTCACTTTTGCGACACACATCCACTGGACAGCACGCGCATCCATAGGACTCAAGCTCATTTTCCTCGGACATTTATACATCGGACTCGCTCAACATCTCGCTCATCAGGACTCATTTGCTCAAGGTAAGAGTACATTGACATAATTTGGTAGAAATTCAATGTCAGTGAGAAGAGAAATGCGGTGCATCACCACTTTGGCTCACTCGTGGCATGCGCTGCAGCACATGCGGCATCATGCTCTCCTCACTTGCTTTAGCCGGTATAATTAATACAATTATACCGGTGTGGTCTATTCACTGTACTTTCCTCCAGAAATTCTGCTGGGAAAGTACAGTGACTATACGCAGTTCATTTGTACAGCCTCAATATCTGTTTGTATTGTGCTACGCAGTGCTGACTGCGTAGCTGAGTTCACATAGACCAGCACTCCTGCAACATTTACTGAGAGTGCTCTCATTATTAATTCATTGCAACTACTCTGCAATACAGTGCTGAGTGGTTGCAGTGAGTTACGCACACATTTTCGCACTCAATGGCATCGGCGTGTCGTGCTGCGTAGCTGTTACTACGTTGCACGCACCGCAGTCTCAAAGTTACATTCAGCACACAATTAATATAATTGTGTGCTGCTCACATTATCACAACAAAATTCCATTTACCAGTTTAATTCATGTTTTCGCACTCAGTGGTCGTAGCGTGTCGTGCTGCGCAGTTATCACTGCGTTGCACGCACCGCTCTCTCATGTTAAAACTCAGCGCACAATTAATATAATTGTGTGCTGCTCACATTCTGAGTCCAAATTCAATTGAATGTATTTATTTTCATTATTTTGTATTTTAACTAAATTTACATTTTAGACAACTTTCTAAATTAAAGTCCTTTTGGTCTGAACTGTCATATATTTTATTAGACTGGTGTTGTTTTGAAATTGAATTTTTGAATACTGCGAAGGAAGGTAGAAATAAACCACTTCCTTAACATAACATCTATGTGTCTGGTTATTTTCCTCTTGCCTCGAGTGAGGTCTCATCCCGTTCCAATATATTCACAGATCGGTCAAGGTTCATCTGAAAGGAATTCTCAACACTATTTAAATGGGAAATATTTTAAAGTAGAGTTCACCGCGAAATTAGCAACATGCCGGGATCTAGGGGTGCGAGACCAAAACGTAGAGATAACTCGTTAGAAACTACGATGTCTGGCGAGGGTGTGGATTCCGCTGCGGGTTTAGCTGCAGCTGTAGGGGACATTGTTTTCAGCACGCGTAGAGCGCTTACGGAGCTCTCGTCGTCGGGACGAATCCCCGCTGAAAGGCAAGGAGTCCTCGCAGACCGCCTTAGGCCGAGTTCGACGTAAACTCAATTAGGGGTGCGTCATTTCGGGATCACAGTAGTATCGATAGTGACGACGTGTTCAATATGACTACTGGCGCACGAACGCCCGAACGCATCACCGAAGACATGATCGAGCGGGAGATCGAACAACTGCGTACGATAGATCGCGTAGGCTACCCGACAGCTACCGGTACGACGACGCGGCAACCACTGCCGGAACGAGTGAGGCAGTGATACAAAGCGGTAGACAGGAGTCACCGTGAGTACGAGCGGGCTCAGCGAGAGCTCGAGCTAGAGCTCAGGCTTCAAGGCCGCGACGCGGCGTAGGCAAGGCGAAACCTCGCAGACACACTCAGCGCGGTGTGTGTAGATGAGTTCAAATTCATCCGGTCCCTACGAGAGCAAAATGCCGAATTGTTGCGGAGGCTGGAAAGGGCAGGGTGGGAGAACACCCGACACAACGGCCGCGGCAGAGGCCAACCCGATTCGAGGAGCCGGGTTACCCTCCCGCGGATCCCATGTTCCAAAGGGAACAACCGTGGGTACCAGAAACACAGGGTCTGACGCACGACCTTCGGTTAGCTCTAAAAAACATCAAGAATTTCGACGAAAGCAACGCTGACGAACTGGACGCGTTCCTACGATCCTGCGAGACCGTTTTCAAGCGAGCTGCGCCCAGGGATCACGAGATCCTGTTAGAATTGATACTTAGCAGCAAGCTCGAGGGTAGGGCGGCCCGAGAGATGAAGCATGAAACCATCCTCTCGGTAGCCCAGCTCAAGGCTGAACTGGAGGACCTATACGGGAAGCGGAAGTCGCTGCCCGCGTTATAGGTAGAATTCAACTCCCTCCGGCAGGCCCAGGGCGAGGATATCGCGGTATACGCCGCCAGGACAGAGCGTATTACCGTCGACATTATAGAAAAGCTCTGCGAGGAAGACGCCACGGCGTAGGAAATGCGCATCACCGAAAAGATAACGCCCAGGCCAACTTCGAGAACGGACTGCATGATCAGGTCCAAATTCTGGTGAGATCGCGCTATTACACCACCCTCCATGAGTATGGACAGCCGCACAAAGCGGAGAGCCAAGAATACCTCGAGCCAGCACAGTAACGAGGCAGAGCGAGAGGCAGCGCCTGCTAATGCTTCATAAAAGGATAGAGAGATTCACAGCGTGCTTGCAAGTCGCTCTTTGATCCCCACAGCCCCGCCACGAAGTCGTGTGGTCGGGGAAGGGACAGACCATGCAAGCCAGCGGCGCAAGATACTAGTAAGACTGCTCGCATCACTGAAAAGGACAGAGTGAGCGCAGTACAGCATGGCCGACCCGCGAGACGAGGAAGGCCGCGAAAAGTAAACGTTGCAGGGCCGCTCGAGACAGAGAGCAACGCAACGGCACAGCTACCGCTGGGCACACCGAGCAAAGAAACTGCGGACAGGGCACCGCACAAGACTGCTGAGGAAGCGAGGCACGGCGAGGGCCGCAGCCCGCAAACTTCCAGCAGCACAAACGAGGACAGCATTATAAAAGAGAACAGCGACTGTCGCAGTGGCGTAGCCAGCCCTTCCACCGACGACCGCTTGAAAATAATAAAGGAATACCACGACACCGCCATAGGAGGGTACCAGGGTATACGGCGTACCTTACACTGGATCCGGACCAAATATGACTGGCCCGACATAAGAAGGGATCTGGAGGAATATATTTCGTTCTGTGAGTCCTGTCAAAGGAATAAAATCGGGAAAAAGGAACGAGTGCCGATGGTGGTAACGGACACCCCATCCAGGTCGTTCGAGAAAGTAGCGGTCGATATCGTAGGACCGCGACCTGAAATCGCCTCTGAAAAAAAATATCATACATACTTACGATCCAGGACGCGCTTACGAAATAGAGTGCGGCGATACCAGCGCCGAGCCAAAAGGCTTCCACAGTCGCAAGAGCACTGGTTGAAGAATTAATTTGCGGCACAGAACGCTGGAAACAATATTGTCGGATCAAGGCACCAACTTCCTCAGCTCGACCTTCAAGGGGATGTGTCGATTACTGAGAATTAAAAAGATACAAATAACATAACATAACTCGCCGAATACCTGAAAAATTGGATAAATGAGGATCAAGGAAATAGCGACGAGTGGATACCGTATGCGATGTTTACATACAACATCACTCCACATACAGGAACCGAACTGTCTCCCACGTACTGGTGTATGGATGTGAGGCTGAATTGCCGACCGCCATGAAGCAGGAGATGCAGGAAAGTCGAAGCACGCGTACGACCGCGGCGCGCAGGTACAAGAGTACCACGTCGGTGAACGCGTACTCCTGCTTGACGAGATGGTCAGCCAAGCTAACCCCGAAGTGGACGGGGCCTCATGAGATAATAGAGAAGAGGCCCGTCAATTACGTAGTCCGGAAGGGACGGATAACTCAGGCGGTGCACGCAAACCGCATGAAGCTCTTTATCGAGCACTAATAGATATATGAAATTATACAATTATCTATATCTGTTTGAGATTCCGCCTGATGGTGTTTGACAGATCTGCGAATATATCGGAAATTATAAAAATTCATTCAAGACAGGGTGAAAATAAATCAGACACATAGGTGGTATTTTGAGAAAGCGGTTTATTATGCCTTCTGCATGTCACAAACCAATAATATAATTTCGAAAAACAATAAAAGTGAAAATAAATCCAAATTAGAGTTAATTTAGAAAGAATACAAATTATAACAAAATAACAAATTGAATTTTAACTTTGAGTTTTAGACAGCACACAATTATATTAATGGTGTGCTGAGTGTGATTGAGCCTAAGCGTAGAGAGCAGTGCGCGTGCAACGGTCAGTGTTGCGTAGCACGCCACGCTAGAGAAAATGAGTGCGTAAGATTTTATAAACCATTCACTGCACGCTCTCAGCCGTTTGGTGAAGAGAGGTTGCAGTGAATAGATGAGAGCACTTGCAATTAAAATTGCTTGAGTGCTCTACATGTATGAGACAAGCTACGCAGGCAGCACTGCGTAGCACAATACAACATATACTGAGGATGCACAATTGACCAGAAAATATTCACAGTATTTTCCCAGCAGGTTTACTGGTGGAAACTACAGTGAATATGATGCACATGCGTAATTGTATTAATCAAGCAGGCAAAGCAGAGTGAGGAAAAACGTGGTGCAGCCCGCGCTGCAGAGCACGCCACAGTGTAAGACCTTTTATGTTGATGTACCGATATTTATGAATCTCCTCACCGTCAGTGAATTATGGTAAATTATGAAGGTGTTCTCTTACCTTAATTTGAGTCCTGTTGAGCACGATAGTTGAGTAGATCCAGTGAAGAGCGATGAAGAATATCCACGAGAAGCAGAGATGAGTGCGCTGTTCCATGCGGTCTTCACGTAAAAGTGTCTCTTTTCCCAACATGGCTGCGGGATATAAAAGCGTCGTTGGGCGCTGAAGTCAGTTGAGCGAGATAGCCGGTGAGCGAAACCGAAGTCAAGCGAGAGAGACATCCTCTCGCTTGACGCGGCATGCCAACGAGGCACAACCTCGGCTCCGTGAAGCCCTGCCTCGGCTATCTCCGCCCAACCGAACGCTGCGTGCTTGAGCACAGCAACAGGTCGACGCACGGCGAATATCGATCGCCGTGCGCCAGCTGATTATCCAACAATATCTATACCAATAGCGAGTTGATAGTAAGTTAAACCTAAGAATGAATGCGGAAGAGGAGCTCCGCAAAGTGCAAGGAGAGGTACTTCAATAATCAAAGACATTTTGGATTAAAAAATAACATAATTTTTAGAAGAATCCAAAACAGAAAAAATAAAAAATTTACAATTTCGACAGGCGGGACAATATTGATAGCAGATCATATGATATCCCGAAACCCGAGGTCGTGACCGGGACCGATCTCCCAGGAAGTATGTACCCGCTCCCGGAAGAGGCGCTCCAGTCCCAGATGGTGTTCTTCGGGTTCGATATTCCAGACTTCGGGGGCCTAAAGCTCCAAAAGACGCAGAGCTTGGTCAAATCTCTCCCACCGTGTACTCTGCAAAAGAAAAAAACATTTTTTTTAAAAGGAAAATGACGCTGTAGCTGGAAGGGCCATCAGCTATTGGCCAGAAAGGCTAAAAATCACTTCCATCCGCTCCCAGTCAAAACTCGACGGCGGCGACCTACTGATACGATGTATATAGCACACGGCGGCTCAACGTTTTAGCTAAGAATGAGCTCGGGGGCACTAACGAAGCCCCGGGACTACGATTCCAGAAAGGGAAATCGGCCAGCGAAGCAATCTCACGGAAACCTGAGCTTGAACTACTCCAATTCCTATTCCAGGTTGATAGTTGTAACCGGCGGTTTCATGGCGACCACATTACACCCGTCAGACTACATTGCCAGCACTTTTACTAGCAACCCGGACATCTACTATGAAGATATAGGAAGCCTCACGATAACCCAATCGACGTGGCATTTGGTCTCCAGGTTGGACCTCGCTGCACTAATGCACCGAGAAGCAGATATGAGCAAAAATTTGCAACGTCTGACGGAGTTGTGCAAACGCAAAACCAGAGACAACGACCTATGTCCCGTCATAGCCGACTCAGTTCTGCGAATGAAGAGAAGAATACATATAGGGGTGGTGACTATATACGACCTCCTCGGAACGCGCCCCATAAGGGAGCGCCGAGGATTAATCGACGGCCATAGGAGCATCATCAAGGCTATCACGAGAAACATGGACGCCACTGAAGCACGGGAGCTCCGCGAAGAAATTATGCGACTCAAAGCTTCCCACCAGACCCTGCAGGAGGGGTTGAAAAACCAAATTCAAGTATTAGAGACCACACTCAGCCTATATAATGAAAGCGCGAATCACATACAAGCCAACGAACAGGCCCTGCTTGCCCAGATACAGCGTACCAACCACACGCTCAACGACAATCTGTACTATATAACGAGATGCCAACAGTTGGACGAGACGCTGAACGTGATGAGTATCGCAGTCGAGGCATTACTCAGCGACGTACAGGAGTTAGTGTGGCTGGTAAACGACATAGCTAGCGGTAAGGCCGGAGCAGCGTCCCTGCCACCAGGAACGCTCACAAGACACCGCGTCGACGCACTACTACACCTACCGACGGGCAGTAGCTTCCCAGTCGCGATATCGCACGACCAATTGTCAACAATTATGCGACTGGCGGACACCAAGGCCACAGGAAACGAAGTCCAATGCCCGATCGTACGACACCAAGAACGCCGACGCAGCATGAGGCGACTCGTTTGGTGATCGACGATAGGTTAACGTTAAAATTGCTAACAAAGGGATTTTCGCGAACACAGTTAGCAACTGCTTTACGAAAATCCGTTTTTAAAGTAGACTCAAAGAGAACGGGTTGGTTCCTCGTCCATTACTCGAAACAACGAATCATTGTAACATTCTTTATTGTCTTTTAAATAGATAACGAAAAGTTGCCGTTGTCTATAATAAATACTACCATTTTACAGAAATTCACGTTTACACAATTTACTCAAGATCTATCTCCTTATCGGCAAACGATCCCGAAAAATAATAACTTTTTAATAACATATTATACCGAATACCGAATAATTAAATTACGCGGTACTGGCATATCACAAGATTGTTATATAGTTCGTCGATATGAAGAAGGAGAAATGGGATCCGTCACCTATGCTTTCAATGAGGAGGGCAGAGCCGATTCAGATGATCACAGCAGGGATAACGATGGTGACAGTGTGGCAGGGAATTGTTGAATAAATGTTACACAACCGTTCTGTGGATATACCAGGTGTATGCATAAGTTTTTTCCGGTTTAACTAAGAGATGGCGCCAGCGAAAAGTACGCAGCGTATTAATTTGACACATACGTCATTTTGTTCGTCTGACATTAACCTACAAACACACACAAGTTGAGTCCGCCAAAAACTAGCGTCTTTGTTTTATCGTTCAGTGATCATGTCAAGTTTTGTGCCTGAAAAAGAACATTCGCGGCACGCATTGCTTTTCTTATTTAATCAAAAGAAAAAGGCAGCTGAAAGTCAACGTTTGCTGGTAGAAACATATGGTGAACACGCTCCATTGATTAGAACATGTGAGACATGGTTTCGACAATTTAAAAGTGGTGATTTCAATGTGAAAGACAGTGAGCGCTCTGGTAGACCACAAAAATGCGAAGACGAGCAATTGCAGGAGTTATTGGATAATGACCCAACTCAAACTCAACGGCAATTAGCAGAAGCATCACATGTGTCACAAGAAACAATCAGCAGACGTTTACGAGTAATGGAGAAGATCAATAAACTCGGTAAATGGGTTCCACACGATTTGAATGAACGTCAAATAGAAAATCGCAAAGTCACTTGTGAAGTGCTGCTTCAACGCCACGAAAGGAAATCATTTTTGCATCGAATTGTGACGGGTGACGAAAAATGGATTTATTTTGAAAACCCGAAGCGGAAAAAATCGTGGCTTTCACCTGGCGAAGCCGGTCCTTCAACACCAAGGCCAAATCGCTTCGGCAAGAAGACCATGCTCTGTGTCTGGTGGGACCAGAGCGGTATTATGTATTATGAACTCTTGAAGCCCGGCGAAACCGTTAATACACAACGCTATCGCCAACAAATTATTAATTTAAACCACGCATTAATCGAAAGACGACCGGAATGGGCCAGAAGACATGGCAAAGTGATTTTGTTACACGACAATGCGCCGTCTCACACAGCAAAAGCAGTGAAAGACACCTTGAAATCGCTTGGATGAGACATCCTTCCGCACCCGCCGTATTCGCCAGACCTAGCGCCATCTGACTATCACCTCTTCGCATCAGTGGGGCACGCGCTCCCAGAGCAGCACTTCAGCAATTTCGAGGAAGTTGGAAAATGGATGGCTCGACGGTTTGCCGCAAAAGGCAAGCAGTTTTTCTAGCATGGTATTCATAAGTTACCTGATAGATGGGCGAAATGTGTAGAAGCCAATGGCCAATATTTTGAATAAAACAAAAATTAAATTCCCTTGAAAATTACGTGTTTTTTTTTACCAAAAAACCGGAAAAAACTTATGTATACACCTGGTAAGCCAACAAACGGTCTTTTCATGGTCGGTCCTACGAAAGAACCAGATGGAGTCGTCACAGTTCCATCGCAACAATACAGTTCAAGCGATGATACCAATAGCAATACAGACGAGGAAGAAAAAGAAGAAGAAGAAGATCGGGTGGAGGAAAAGGAGGTGGCGGAGGACGACGTGGAGAGTAAGGAGAATGACGGGGAGGAGGAGGAGCAGGACGATGAGAATGACGAGGAGGAAGAGGAGGAAGACCCGGTATATTCAGGTAAGCTTTTAATAATACAATTACGCTGGCAAAAATAAAAAAATTACAGGGATAATAACCGAAAAAATGAAAAAATAGGGTACGAATCGGACCAAAACGTTTTTCGCTTTTCACTAGTCACTGTGCCGAGACCACCCATGATCGAGTTGGTTTACGAAATACGTCGGCGGTTTCCGGGTGCACTCAAGAGATTCTGGGACTAGAAGCAAATAAAAGTTCGTAATTCTTACGTTACTCAATTTAGATACATAGTATATAGCTAGCAACAACAAAAATTAAGTCAAATTAAATGAAGTAAACAAATTCTAGTAAATGGTTTCATCATTCTTGCAGGTGGACAGACGGGCGGCGGTAGGACTGAAATACGGGGAAGTGATATTTTCCATCCTGGTGAACGCTTCGGGATCGACAATGAGCAGAGACGATATTTTCCACGCTCTAGGGTGCAGGGGCGGGAGACAGATTTTTATGTTCGTCGATCACCGGATGGTATTGATAATCTGGCTTGGTTCGAGGGCGGTGTACGAGAACGCGTAGATAGAGACCAAGTTCCATCTGGTGTATATTGTTCTATAGACGATCTTTTGGAGAGTATGCATAAGTTACCTCACGTAGCCGGTCATCTGCGCTTTAAATCGTTTCCAAGCGGGCCGGTCGAAGTGGCGTGCTTATGCGACGACTTACGAAACCACGACTTTCGCGTATTGTAATGTAATGATAGAAACGCATTGCAAACATGCAGGTTCGAGGCCTGCATCTCTCACCGGTGCTATACCAGGCCGCATGTTTCTATACACCGATATCTGCGAGAGCTATATTACAGGCGATGTACAAACATCCCTCTTACGAGTTGTTCCCATTGATGCTGACGACCGTCAGTATGATTCGATAAAAATTAAATCGTTTTTGGCGCCACGATATATACTTCTCTTGCGCAACAATTTACACACTATGGAGATCGATATAAGAGACGAGTTTGGAAATCCTATACCATTCGAACAGGGAACGTTGACTGTGACACTACATTTCAAAAGGTCCCGCGATTGATTACGCCGCTATGGATGATATTGATAGTTATTGATATTGTGGATGATATAGATATTGATATTAGCCATGTTTATATCGATACGCCTAATCAACGAGGACACGGTATCGGCAGCTTTCTCGGGGGCCTGTTTCGTCGAGTGTTACGACTTTTAAAGAAGGGCGCTAAAGCAGTTGGAGAAGAGGTGTTGCGAGCTGGTGTAAATGTAGCCGGAGATATCCTTGATGGAAATATAGCTGTTAAAAATGCTATTCGCGAGAGAGTGCAAGAATCAGGCAGTAATCTCAAACGCAAGGCCTCTGAAAAAATTGACACTCTTATGCGGGGATCTGGTTATAAAAAGCGCAAAATTTCGTGAACTTCTCATTTATCGAACGAACGTTAACCACGATGTATCTCCCGTAAAAAGAAAAGTGTAATAAAAAGAAAAGTAATAAAGAAGAAGAAGACTCGCCAACGAACGGCTGCAGATACTTTTGGATAGCTGAAACAAGATGGTTTTTCTACATGCGCATTCGTGCGAGTGACTTAAATCGGAACTTCAATTATTTTTACTCTCACCAATGCAAACTACTATCAAAGGCTCCAATTAGGTGTATTTTCAGCCGATTTCTTCGCTAACAGATGTTTCACTTATTGAACATGTCATTCCTGGACAGGGTGATGAGTAGATCGATCTCGCGCATACTATGTTTAGTCTGAGAGTGAAAATAACATTTCTACGGAAATTGCCGCGGGTGTAGCGCCGAAAGTGAGGACTGGCCCTGTAAACAATCTCTTGCATTCTATATTTAATCAGGTGGATGTATACCTGAATCAAAAACTAGTTTCACCTCCAAATAATGCCTACCCTTATCGAGCGTACAAAGAAACACTTTTGAATTACGGTCCAGCTGCTAAGAATTGGCATCTCATGAGCGTTCTCTGGTACGATGATACCTCTGGAATCGGGAAATGCGGGTCTTGTAAAGAGAAAACAATTTTTTAATGTCGGAAAAACTGTAGACTTGCTCGGCCATCTGCATTGCAATATATTCAATCAGGAGCGGTTCCTATTAAACGGTGTCGAAATGCGACTACGGTTGGTGCGGTCTAGAGATTCATTTTGTCTTGTTGGCGATAAAAAGAATGGTCAATGCGGCTTAAAGATTCTCGAAGCATCGCTTCTCGTTCGTAGAACAGAAATAGCTCTTGGTGTGCTGCTCTTGCAAACTAGAACTCTGGCAAAATCTACGGCTAAGTATCCTCTTACGAGAGTCGAGGTAAAGACCGTTTCAATACACTCCGGTGTTCATGGAGTGACTATCGATAATATCGTGCTAGGTCAATTGCCGAAGCGAATAATTATCGGTTTTGTCGATAACACAGCGTGTAACGGCGACTTCAGTATGAATTCATCCAATTTTCAAAATTACAAGCAAAATTATTCGAAACCGTTACAACCTGATTTTACGAAAAATCATGTGTATGTGGACGCTTTTCAAACGTTGTTTTCGGAAACTGGAATACATTTCTTGAACGATGGTAATTCGATCGATCGCGATAATTATCGCGATGGATACTGTCTGTTTGCTTTTGATTTGACACCCGATCTTTCGGCGAACAGCAATTCACATTGGAATTCAATAAAGCACGGTAATCTGCTTCAGCGGTAAATTGTGTCAGTCTACGCGGAATATGATAATGTCCTTCAAATCGATGCCTCTCGGCAGGTACTGGTTGATTTTACCGGATAAGCGAAAAAATGTGCTGGTGTCGGGATAAAATTGTTTCGTGTTAAGAGACGTAGAAGCGTCTTTGTGAGTAACTAATCAGTCAAACTTGAGCATCTGTACAGATTAGACGTGAAAATGGATGTCGTCGTGGATATACAGGGAATGCGTGGTAAATACTCGGAATTTATTCCGAATGAAATTGCCGTGGTAGCAGTGGATAGACCGTACTCTGCTCATTGGATCGCCGCACCACCGTGTCACTTTGCCAAATTACCGCAGTATTCGAGAAGCCAGAATAATGTTCTCTCGAAATATTTTCACCGTCTTGAATGGTACGAGGGCGATGTGAGCTGTAAACAAGCATGCGCTAACTTGCGTGAAATTTAGCAAAAATCAAGACGTATCTATACACGCGGTCACGAGAAGGCTTCTTTGCGATATCACGAGTCGTAAAATTTCCAACCTGGAGGATGAAGAGGGCGCTCTATCGTACACATTTATGCCGAAATCTTTGCGAAAATGCTTCAGACACGCTATGATGAACGATACAGCGTCTTTGCATTGTGCAATGCGCCAGGCTTTCCAAATAAAAAATTGGCTTCGCAAGCACTCGTTTTGTTTGGTTGGCAGACGAAGAGAAAGAGAATAAGGAAGAGGAGAAATCTTCACCATGTAGTCGTGACACGACCGACGATGATGTGAAATAAATTTTGCATATACATATACGTCTTTCAAAGCGTATAGGTCATCATTTAATGATTGACTATGTGTTCAGCATGAACATTAGACAAACCTACGAGAGTCTGCAGTATCAACCACTTTCAACCATTGGTGTATACTCAACTGACAGAATTCCTCGTGTATGGTCGTTACCGGCCGGACTCGACGTTAACACGGATAACCACGACGGACCTGGAGAGCATTGGATCGCTATGTACGTTAACCATCATGGAAAAGGAATGTACTTTGATAGCTACGGGCTACTACCGATTATACCGCAGCATCTTGCACGGCTACGAAGAAACTTCAAGTTCTATCAGTACAGCCTCAAGCAGCTACAGAGTAATACATCGGATGTGTGTGGACAATTTTGTATCGTATTCCTGCATCTTTTGTCCTGCGGATTCACCATGTCGCGATTTAATTATCTCTTTAGCGATAATGTGATGAAAAGCGATAGAATAGTACGTGAATATTACAATGCTTTTACCTCTCGACGATCGGACAGTGATAAAAATAAATTTTACGGTGGAGGAATCTCCGAGCGAAGATTATCGTGTTTGCAGGGATGTTGCATGTGACTGTAAATGTGTAAAGGGATTTAAATAAGATATTGATTAATTAAAAACAAATACATCGTCTTACTGTATGTCTTATTTTTATAATTATTACAATAATTATATGCAATTTTATATAAATACATTATAATTAAAATCCCTCTCAGTGCGGTATCTTATTCTACGCCTTTTACTGCAGAGCCAGCGTTTCGCTAGGGGCGCCCAGCACAAAGCGATACACAAAGCGATACGCACGTGCGAAACCGCTGACGTTGCATTCAAAGCGCTGCACGCCTAGTTATGATTCAGAGGGGATTTGTTATCTTTAAGCCCTCTGATACCCGCCAGTAGCATCCGGAACATTCAGTCTGATCTTAACTTCGTGATCGTACAGTCTAAAACGTATTTTTTCGTCGTCATGTATCCGCGTTACGATGAAAGTTTTCTTTTGAGTATTTTGAGTGTTGCCTTTTCGTGCACCGTACTTCATATGGACTTGGCTATGGCGGTTCATCTACGAACGGATGAAATGTAGTACGCGTATGAGGAGATGATAAAAATTCTCCATCGTGCTTTTTACGAATGGGATCGTGAGGCTTTTAGTATCGCCATGGAGGACCACGGGGATGAGGTGTGTGGTCGTGCATCATGGGCGTGCGGCTCGCGGTGAGTTGATCCATGCAGGCGATGCCGGATATTCGAGGGTGCTCCTAATCGATGAGGGGCACCCGATATTCGTCAATTGAGATCGTTTGTATTGTCCTGATACCCTCACCGGGATGATACCTGCGTTATGCATGGGGTTACGTCTGCATGGATTGGATCGGGTTGACGACTCTGGCCTGATGCCACTCCTGGAGTCGATGTGCGGTTCCTCCGAATCATTGCACGGGGTAGTGGTGAGGAGCGGGAGCCGCTCGTCCAGTGTGCGACTAACGACGAAGGACAATGTGGACGTGGTGGGGTATGTGCTCGGGGTCCTCGGTGCGGAAATAGCCATCGGGTACGATGGCGGCGATGTGGACGAAGGCTTCGGGGACCCCGAGTCTCCTGACGCGGACGGTGCTTGGGTGTGAAAGTGTGCATGATTGTGTGTGTGTGTGTTCGAGTGAGCGTGTGCGTGTGTTAATTAACGAGAGAGAGAGAGAGGAGTTGAAATCGCCGTAGAAGGAAGACGGATCAACAACAGCGGTCAACAACAGGAGAGGTGGTGAGTGCATAATTTTATTTTGTTTTCCAAGTATGTGTACATCTTTGCTCCATCCTGCTCTTATCTCCATTCTCCCTCGTTCACCAGAGTACCCACACCACCTCACTTTACCATCTCCACGTTACCGACACTGGTTAAGCAGAGTGGGTAGTGCGGCGGTGGAAAAGTGGGGT
The DNA here is from genome assembly GCA_963942595.1 of Cylloceria caligata. Classification (NCBI taxonomy): domain Eukaryota; kingdom Metazoa; phylum Arthropoda; class Insecta; order Hymenoptera; family Ichneumonidae; genus Cylloceria; species Cylloceria caligata. The sequence continues at coordinate 37,656,910 of OZ012705.1, forward strand.
GGTGGGGGTAGCCGCGTGGTGGGGGAAGGAGCGGGAATAGGAGTGGGATGGAGCAAAGGTTTACACATACTTCTAGCGGATGGTACACAGACACGATCTTCCTTAAAGCCGATGTTCGTTAGGATACCAGGTATTGCAAACTTTGTTACCACATCAATAAAGTTTCGCTTACCCTCGGAAGGTACATGTAAAATTGTTATGGGTATGTGTATTTCCGCTAAAGAAACAGTCCAGCTACCGTGGAGAGATATACATTGTGGTAAGTGAGTGTGTTGAGATTTCCTTCTGGTGTTGTTGGAATCGACCTGAAAGATATCGAAAAAAGATGAGTTTTCACTCACGGCAGGTGTGAAATAACCAGACCAAAAGATGTAGGTAGAGAAAGTAGTTTATTCTACCGTTGACTGTCACACTACAAAATATATATATAAAAAATTAGTACAAATAAATCGAGAGTGGATTTTGGGTGAAAAGCACAAACAATTATATTAATTGTGTGCTGTCATTTATGAGGTAAACGTGGTGCAGCCCTCGCTTCAGAGCACGCCGCGAGATGCGACTTTATGAGAATGCACAAATGAGATTTATTCGCTTCACCAACATTAAATTTATATTAATTATGAAGGTGTACTTTTACCGTTTATTTTGAGTCCAGTTGAGCACGAATATGATGAGTATATCCGGGATGATGGTGAAATAAGTTCGAGGTAAGAACAGAGGATTGTGTCGTGCCAACGGGTTTTCACAGAAGTGTCTAAATTTCTCAATATGGCTGCGTTGTACAAAAGCGTCGTTGTGCGACGCTGAAGTCAAGCAAGAGATAGCCTCTCGCTTGAGCAGCATGCCTGCGAGGCGCTGCCTCGGCTATCTTTGCTACAGCCGAACTTCTTCGTTACAGCGTGACATATCACCCAGCAGCAACAGGTCGACGCACAGCGAATATCGATCGCCATGCGTCAGCTGATTTTCCAGCCGAGTGGTATATCGTGTTGTCAGATTATCAGGATAATACCTCATACTACTGTTGCTGGATAAAACCATACAAAACTCGCCTTTCATGTTACTGGCCATTTCTTAATCTTCTTCGTTAGCAGTCTCGATAACTCAGCTTCATAAAATATACCATCAATAACCTCGTCACGGAGATCACGTAGGATGTATATTACGAGGTAAATACTGACTAGTACACGATGAATCTTGGATAGCTCGCTGCTCCATCCGGCTTCGTGACATTTGCGACGGTTGCTTTCGCGCTACTGATGCATACGATATTGCCCACATTGTATTTAAGAGAGCAATGCTCTGTGCACTTGTAGCGTTGCATCAGATTATTCCGAGTTCTAGCGGCTGTAGCGAGCGTCATAGAGGTAGGGGCCATTTGTATAAGACTATGCGTAGAATGGTTGTATGCGAAAACAATGCTCTGCAGAACATCAAGGTAACGTTTTTGTCTAGAATACGTGAAATAACTCCACATTGTTTCTTTCAGCGATCTATTGAATCTCTCGACAATAGCCGCTTTTATGTCAAAATTTCTCGCTACACGAAACTGAATGTTCTTTTCCTTTAATAGAGTCTGGTATGCAGTACCGATGAATTCTTTACCCCTGTCCGTCTGTAGGCAGAGGGCGATCGGTCGTGACTATTTTTTTTCAGTTAAAATGAAGTCAAATGCTTTAGCCGCAGATGTAGTAGTCTTGTCGCGTGAAGGCTGAACCTATGTAAATTTACTCAGAACATTTATAGCGACAAGGAGGTAAACATGAATATCATGCTAATCTTATTCGAACGAAGATCTACGAGATCAATCTCCCAAAAGTCATCAATGTTCCGTACATTATAAAAATGTGACGGAAAGCGATATCGCCCGGGTCTGTGTTTTGTTCAGCATCCTGTGCTTCAAGCCATTGCAGCGCCTTTACCTTGAAAATTTTCGTCTAACACGCCTGGCGTGACAATTTGGCAGCACCAAATTGAAAAAATTGAAAACGATGCTTCATTGGCTGGATTAAAGTACAATTTTTCTAAGGTTTTTGCGGTTATAATTTAAAGTTAACCCAAGTTACACGTCTTTTCTTATTATAATAACCAGCGCCACTCTATCCGGTGCTATCTGACTGTAGCGCCTGTAATCTGTTCTCACGGCCATTGAAAAAAAATGACTGACTCATTTCGGCTGCTCTCCCGTTGTCTGTACTGCTATCGTTGACCTGACACTGTCGCAATGTTACGTTAGCTCTTGACTCCATCCACAACGCCTCATTGTCGATGAATTCCGCGGTGTCTGCATCGTTTTCAGAAATCTGGCAAAGGCACTGCGTCCCGCTGATTTAGGTATTCTCGTTGCCCTCATGGCGTTGTTCACGAGATCGACAATATTTGAATCCTTGATTGGTTTTCCGTTGACGGACACGACCCCATCAGAATCCCAAGAAAAATTAGCCCGCCGTGCGTCACGCAAATGACGAAATAGCAGTTTTGCTTTGATGCGAAACTTAGCTGGTATACTCTCAATAATAACAGAATCGTTCATGTCATTACAGGTTTCATCTTCTACTTTATCACAACCAGACTCTATAGTATGTTTATTCTTTATAAGCGCACGGTACTGCTGAGTTCTCTCATCGACGAAACGGAGGTAACGTTCTAGTACAGCTAATATGCACCCTACCGTTCCCTCTCATACTCGTATGTAGCGTAGCATCAATTCCCTGCGATGGGCGCGCTTGAGACGTTTCCATACTAAAAACTAGATGCTTATGATTTTGCGCACCCAGATGCGATAGCTGTTCCTCTGACACGAGTACCCTTTCTCTTGCGTGCTCCATTAGTCATAGCCACCAATCAAGCTCGATCGAACACTGCCTAGTATTAGTGCTAGTAAGAGAGGCAGAAACCCACCACTCTATACGATTAATCGTATTTTACTCTACCAGCAGCCTTTTTTAGGCTAAACGACGGAGAACGGTAGCGTACCGACGTAATTTTGTTCTTTGATTGGTCTTCAGAGGCACGTTGCCGCAAAGAACGTTCAAAACGCACTCACAAATATAGCGGATGATGCCTGGATCTGCTTTACGTAAAACAGTCACGCGTTGTTTCTTATTGAGATGTTGAAGAGATTGCAATATTGCAACGTGCTTTTTGCAGAGCGGTAAACCACCTCACGCCAATACGCATGTCAAACTGACAATCGTCTTGATGTATCGCTCCTTTCACCTTTCTTCGTACCGCGGGCCTTTGGAGTAGCGCTACCCCTAAAAATGTACCACGCCCACTAACAAATACAAATCAAATAGTTAGTATTTGAATTTGTTTTGCGCAAGTTAGACTCACTTTGTGTTGCCTTGTTGAAATGCTCCCAATATGGCGAGGCGTTTATCGTAATGCGAAGATCCTTTAGACGCGAGTATACGCACTGAACTGGCAATTCGTCAGCAGTGCCACTGCTTTATGACGTTTTCCGCGGTACGTACTGTAACGTAAATTTGTGCCTCAACGCACCACGTTACCTATAGCTGGCCCAAGCTATTTTTCCTTCCTTTAATTTACTCTTTCGAGATGGGCGCCAGGTGCTTACGCGCCGGAAGGAAAAATAACGAGATGTTCGGCCAGACCTAACCCAGGCTAGCTACAGCTGTTCGAGGCAGAGTGGGTGGTTCGGACTGACAAGGTAGTCAGAAGTCCATAAAATCCATACATAAAATTAGTCGATAAGATTCGTTAATAAAATAAAATCAATCTAAACAAATAAAATCAAGAACCAATAAAAGACGTCAGGAAATAAAACAGATAAATAATAATAAATAAAATAAGTCAACTATAAAATAAAGTCAATAGATAACTTCAAACAAACAATAAAATAAAGTCAAGAACCGAACCTTAATAACATGACATCAGGAGGTAAAATAAATAAATACCAGGTGTATGCATAAGTTTTTTCCGGTTTAACTAAGAGATGGCGCCAGCTAAAAGTACGCAGCGTATTAATTTGACACATACGTCATTTTGTTCGTCTGACATTAACCTACAAACACACACAAGTTGAGTCCGCCAAAAACTAGCGTCTTTGTTTTATCGTTCAGTGATCGTGTCGAGTTTTGTGCCTGAAAAAGAACATTTGCGGCACGCATTGCTTTTCTTATTTAATCAAAAGAAAAAGGCTGCTGAAAGTCAACGTTTGCTGGTAGAAACATATTGTGAACACGCTCCATCGATTAGAACATGTGAGATATGGTTTCGACAATTTAAAAGTGGTGATTTCAATGTGAAAGACCATGAGCACTCTGGAAGACCACAAAAATGCGAAGACGAGCAATTGCAGGAGTTATTGGATGATGACCCAACTCAAACTCAACGGCAATTAGCAGAAGCATTACATGTGTCACAAGAAACAATCAGCAGACGTTTACGAGTAATGGAGAAGATCAATAAACTCGGTAAATGGGTCCCACACGATTTGAATGAACGTCAAATAGAAAATCGCAAAGTCACTTGTGAAGTGCTGCTTCAACGCCACGAAAGGAAATCATTTTTGCATCGAATTGTGACGGGTGACGAAAAATGGATTTATTTTGAAAACCCGAAGCGGAAAAAATCGTGGCTTTCACCTGGCGAAGCCGGTCCTTCAACACCAAGGCCAAATCGCTTCGGCAAGAAGACCATGCTCTGTGTCTGGTGGGACCAGAGCGGTATTGTGTATTATGACACTCTTGAAGCCCAGCGAAACCGTTAATACACAACGCTATCGCCAACAAATTATTAATTTAAATCACGCATTAATCGAAAGACGACCGGAATGGGCCAGAAGACATGGCAAAGTGATTTTGTTACATGACAATGCGCCGTCTCACACAGCAAAAGCAGTGAAAGACACCTCGAAATCGCTTGGATGGGACATCCTTCCGCACCCGCCGTATTCGCCAGACCTGGCGCCATCTGACTATCACCTCTTCGCATCAATGGGGCACGCGCTCCCAGAGTAGCACTTCAGCAATTTCGAGGAAGTTGGAAAATGGCTCGACGAATGGTTTGCCGCAAAAGACAAGCAGTTTTTCTGGCATGGTATTCATAAGTTACCTGAAAGATGGGCGAAATGTGTAGAAGTCGATGGCCAATATTTTGAATAAAACAAAAATTAATTTCCCTTGAAAATTACGTGTTTTTTTTTTACCAAAAAACCGGAAAAAACTTATGCATACACCTGGTAACACCAACAACATAGCAGGTACGGGATTTACAAATGCCACTTGGCAGATCGTTTATTTAATTACCAGGACTACTAGTCCTCCAACACAAATAATGACCAAGAAAAATATAAATAAAATATCCCGTAAAATTAACTCTTTAACAATTCATAAACTTAATTATTCTGGCAGTATATTTTATCCCGGCATTCGTCTCGACTCTCACTCTCTCTCATACACGATCTATATTCAGCCGTTTGCGGGAAACGACCAAAACACGGTCAGGCAAAGTAAACTTGACAGGTCGCCTCGCAATTCGGCTCGCGATACGGCCTACACCGAACTAATCCCACATACATCCAACAATTATAACTATGGGACGTCGGAAGGTCACGTACGCGAAGCCTTTAATGATTTGAATCTCCCAACTATCACATTGCAGACAGTAAAATCGGGAAAGTATCGTGAACCAAAATAAAGATAAATGAACCACGGTTATATCCAATGAAATAGTCAGACCTTCATTAAATAACCCACTTAAAAATAGCCGTGATATCAATCCCTAAATTATTCCAGATAGAGGATCACAAAAGTCAAAGCGAGATACGTCTCGAGCCGTACCAATCCCTCGCTATCAAGTTTCAAATACGGGACGACGACCGAGAACGCACTGCATAAGCTCACAAAATAAAATAAAGTAATGTCCAACATAAGAAAAATAAATAAAGTAATCCAAGTCAATATAAAATCAATTGTCCAGTAAAATCCGCGACGCGGTCTATCCCGTTAAAATCCCTCACACATTCAAGCAAACACGGGATAACCGCCTAACGCACGCACGGCTTTACAGCACACGACTACATAATAGTAACATCGAAAACAACGAACGAATTATTTATCATAGCAAGATACGCTTCGAACCGTACTAATCCCTCGCGATCAAGTACAAACACGGGAAGACGGCCGAGCACGCATTGCATGCATTCGCAGAAATTAAATACTGTCCAATATAATAAGAGAGATAAATAAAATAAAACAAGACGAATACAATAATATAAACCTATAAGTGTTAATTATTCCTGAAAATCCGCGACACGGCCTATGACATTCAAATCCCTCAAATACAATCCGACCACGGGATGATGTACCAACACGCGCGCGTCCTTACAGCAAAATGACTACAGAACAGTAACCAAAAAAATAACAACGAACGAGGTGACTTCTTCCCGGCTCTAACCGCCAAACGATCTCGATGTTACACTCTACTCGACGCAGTCTGTCCCGATACGAATAGTACTCTGTGCGTGGTCTATCAGAATCGCAGGTACGACCAGGCTCTAATTTATGATTTATATAGATCGGCAATAGAAATTACGAAAGACCGTAGAGAGTAAGAGAGCTCACCGGGGCGATGCTGCAGCGATGTTCCTTGTAGATCCGGGAAAACTCGAAGTAGGGCCGCAAGATTCTCTCCTCGTTTTACTCCTCGTCGTTTCGGAGGATATACCCTGGTACCCACGATAGGTGGTGACCGATTTAGACGAAACCAACGGTAGAGTCGGACGATATAATATTCGCTACTACGTCCTGTTCGTTCGACAGTAACCGGGAAAAAGCCCTGAGGTCCGGCCGGCACGCGTGCCCATGAACTATGATCCCCTCTTAGCGAGCCGGAATCGGTGTCGCTCGATGACCGCGACTAGCGCCTCAGCTGGACGACGCATCAATTAGCAATAGATAATACTGAGAGTAGCTCCGTTCGGCCGATGAACCCCATGAGACAGCTGGACTGCTGCAGGTAGATGATAGATAGCAGCGTATCGGTTGCCGATGAACGTCGAGCCGGACGGCGGTATCTCCCGGCAGCGAGAAATGGAAAATATCTGTATCCTTTCTCCTACGAAGGGGTGATTGGATCCCGAAGCCGTCAAGATGTGTGTGCAGTACTCTTTCTTTATCTTTCTCTGCGTCCCTCGGTCGTACAATTTAAGAAATACAAAAAAACCTTACAGCCCTGTGAGATCGTGTTGGCAGCCGTCGTGCGAGGAGGACGTAGCGCTTGAATATTTTGCACGTTACAGTGCACAAAATGATGAGGATCATCGGGAAAAATATGAGTGCGAAATCTACAGTTATCTTGTGCCCATTGTTTCAAAACGAGCAACAAATAGCCATGCGATTTGGACGTTGCATCGTTATAGGCCTCTTGAAACAAGCGTGGTTTTCCGGGCATACTTGGCGCGCGAGATGTTGAATTTGAGCAAGATCACGAGGATTTCTGAAAACTACCATATAGTAGGCATTCAGCGAGATATTTCGCGGTCCGTGTCCTTGGTGGAATAAGATATGGGTAATAATGACATCACTCAGGTTTTTATGATGGCTACCTTTCGTGAAATGATCTACAACTCTATTGTTCGATACCTTACGCATTAAATCGGCGGTTAATGTGAGTTTTGCACGGGGGCCACTCGCATAATCGGCACTCTGCGGTAGGACTTCATGAAACTCTATCGACGTACCATATTCGATATATGCGGGCTGATACTCGGAATAATAGAATATAATATTGTCGAATAACTCACTATTCATACACGAAATAAACTTCAAAAAAATTTCAGAAAGTACGTTTTACAGCAACCCGTGGGGCCGGAGATCATCGAGATCCAGGGCTGTTTCCGCCGCGTGTTCATCTGTACGAAAGAGTAAATTGTCTATACAACTGTTCAAGATAAACGGTTCGATCAGTCGAAATATGTGTAAATCCTTTTATTTTACAACAACAACCTAAATAGTTTATTCCCTGTAGCTGTATGGGAGCAAACCGTATTTACCGTGACGTCTTTGTTTGACGCACGACGGTTTACATTTTTTTTCTGCATGCGTGCCAACGTGATGAAACGCCGTACGACGTATAGCGTCGTTTTTTATCTTCCACACGACAAGTTCCACTTTGTCGTCACATATATAGGAACGTATTGTGTTGTAATGGAGTAATTGACTGTTTGCGAATATAAGCGTTATACCTTTTACTTTGCAAACTTCGTTTTCGGTACCGTCGGGAGCGCGTGTTATTAATGGATAGAATTTTGGCCCTCCGGAAACGAAAGATTTTATATAACACCCTGGAGCTAATTCGTTTGTAAGGTCTCCTAAAAACTGACCTGTTGGCGGTTCGTATTGAACAGGGTTATTCTTCGTCACGTAAATAACCGAATCGGTGTCATGGTACAACGCACGCCTATCGAGACGCTCTAGATAACTATAAAGTTTTAATCGAGCCTGAGCTGTTGTATGGTATACGCTGCGATTACAGAATTCGCTATAGCTGACGGAATAACGACGTCGCTCTTTTTATGTAACTGACATATAATATCTCATGATTTACAGGTAAGATACTCGTGATTTCGTACTTGGCATTAGTTAATAATTCCAGGACGTCTGCGCGCGTCGAAACTATAACCGCTTGTGGCAGATTTTCGCGCTGCCCAAATTTCCTCCAAAAAGAGTTGAGACACAGGTTAGCTACCTGACGCAATCCCGGGTTTTTTTATGACGCTTTACGACGCAATTGACACCTTCAGAACGCTGAAATCCAGCGATGTATTTTTCTTGCGAATCCTCGTCGTCCAAACACTCCATAGGCCAACCGCTAGCTTCTTGTTCAATGTTCAGGAATGTATTTATATATTCGATAAAATGGCAGCCAGTTCGTGTATCATGATTGTATTGGGGTTCCTCGTCTTGCCAAATTTCTCCTATGCGAACCACTTTGTAACCGCATCATACAGCTTTTCGAAACTAATCGACTACTCACGTACCATGGAACATACGCTCTGCAGACTTTTCATGTACACATTCAGCTTGACTCATACTTTTGCAGCAGCTACGGCATAGAGCGAACAATAAACGCTGATGGATATGTACCATTAGCACAGGATGATAGAGATTTTGCGGTTGTAACACCGTACACTTAACAAGACTTTCGATTTTCATGAGATCGCTGTTACCGGGTCCGGTTAGCGCCATACAGTCATCGCCTACGTGTACTCTCAGGCGGCCCACGGGATATTTACCGTATTTACAAATATACGGATATAAAGAACATACATCGACGTATCGTATCTGTTTAGCATTCTTTACATCGTAGAGCGTAATCATGTTTTCTGTGCGGCATCCGAAGAAAGCATAACGTGGTTTAAGCGGTTCCGCTGTAACTAAAGCATCATCCTGCATGAGAGTACGCATCTGCGCATTCACCCCATGCATACGAACATACTCGCACTCTCAAAACTTCGCCAGTGTCTACCCGCTACTCAGTACTTTATAAGCTACTGTTATCGTTTTCTCGTGATGCCCGTTCATAGATACACAGTCACCTTGTATCCGATCTCTGTTTAACAGAAAGCAGTGCGGACAGCCATGCCAGTAGCATCCATGGAACTGTAAGAAATCTGCCGCATCAGAGGCTTCGTAGTAACCATCAACCATATACCTGCATGAAAAACGTGAGAGTAATGCGGTATCCTGGGGAATATTCCATCCATACGAGTCATGGAACTACTTTTTTCGATTGATTATCAGTCCACCGGTAGCCCCCTTTCGGTATGATCCCGATCGTGTCATCTTCGAGAACATTTGTCCGGAAAATTCGAAAGAAAAGTGTTATCGTCGTGCGCTCGTTGAACGGACAAACACACCCTATGGCCATGAACTGTAACGGTATTTTTACGTTATCATTAATTTTTATCTTCCGAGGGCAATAATTCGGGCTCGAACACGAAGAAAATGAGTAATAGACTTCTGAATGAGGTATACCAGGTCTATAAATATGAGACCGGAATTTGCCCATAGATGGCCCTAGCTGTCAATGTAGTTATCGTCAAACCGCGTCATTGGCGCCATTTCCTTGTTGGGAAAATGGGTTCCACATGAACTGAATGAAAGACAGCAGAAAAACCGAAAAACCACTTGCGAAACGCTGCTCGCCAGGTACAAAAGAAAGTCATTTCTCCATCGAATTGTGACTGGCGAATCATCGACATCGACTGCAAGGCCAAATCGCTATGGACGGAAGGCAATGCTCTGTGTTTGGTGGGATCAGAAGGGTGTGATCTATTATGAGCTGCTAAAACCTGGCGAAACCGTTAATACTGAACGCTACCAACAACAAATGATCGATTTGAATCAAGCTTTGCGTGAAAAACGACCAGAATATCAAAAAAGGCAACACAAAGTGATTTTGCTTCATGATAATGCACCATCACACACAGCAAAACTGGTCAAGGAAACGATTGAGACGTTTAGTTGGGAAATTCTTTCGCATGCGGCTTACTCACCAGACTTGGCTCCGTCCGATTACTACTTATTTGCATCGATGGGACACGCACTTGCTGAGCAGCGCTTTACTTCTTGCGAAAATGTACGAAAATGGCTCGATAACAGGTTTGCCTCAAAAGAGCAACAGTTTTTTTGGCGTGGCATTCACAAATTATCAGACAGGTGGGAAAAATGTATAGCTATAGTAGGTGTAAAGGCTCCTTGCTCTTCTTTATCCGCGACGATATTTGGACTTCCAATTGTGCGCTCTCAGGATCGATATGCGCCCTCCTGGCTGCTGAGATGTGCTGTCTGGTGTGCTCGTAGACCTGTTACTGGCGCGCCGGTCAGCTGTTGTAGATGTTGAGTCCGTGCTCGCGTCACCTCGGTTTTTGAAATAATTAAAATATTCCGGTTTGCATGCTTTTTTCCGTTAGGGTCTTCTGTTTGTAATGATTGTGCCGTCTCCGTGGATCTCGTGTGTGTTTTTCGTGGCAATAAACTTGTCGAAACGCAGGTGATGTTTCTATTTGGGCCGTGATGTATCCACTCTGGATTATGTTTCACAGTGATATTTATTTATTCACTTAGGAATTCTATAAAAATCCTTGGCACCTAAGATGGTTTGACGTCCTGGATGATGCCCGTTGTACTTCGAATTAGTTGAGTTGTTCTCTTAGTTTCTCTTCTTTGTTCTTATTGTCCTGGTAAGCGGTGTCGCCCCGGTCCGATGCGCTTAACAGAGCTGGTAGATTTATTTTCCTCCTTTTGGTTGTTCTACTGGTCTAATTTCCTAATTTCTTTTCCTTGGCTTCTATTGGATAGTAAGCCTCAAATTTCCCTCACTAACTTATTTTCCTTAATCTTTTTCCAAAATTTACTCTGAAAGTCTCTCTTTTCTTGGTGCGGAGACTTATTTCCGTATTTTGGAGTCCACCGTACCTTTAATTGTTGCTGTAATTTTCTTGGATGTTGTAGATCTCTATTCCTTCTGTTTCTGCAATCAACTGCTGTTTCCTTTTACCAAATTCTGTTACGTACCCCCTTGGTTCTAGTAGATGGTCTAACGCTTTGAACGTTCCGTTGCGCCAACAATCTTTTTATCTAATATTATTCTACTTATTTCTACTTATTTTACTCAAATTTTCTCTAAAAAAATTTCTGTAGTCCTCTTACACTTAATCGAGTCTATCACTTGTTATTTTCCGCTTTCTATTAACTGCTTGGCTTCTTAGTGTCTATTTCCTTATTCTCTAGTATCCGATCCCTATTTCACTCGAGGACTTAGTTAATCCTAATGTTTTCCTATCTTTAACTGGATGTATTTGATTGTTTGAAACCGTCTTCCATGTCTACTAGTTAATTTATACCGTCTGGTACCTGAATCCTTTTTGTTCGGTGGTAGATCCCACTATTTAAAATAATTTACTGCTGCCCACAAGAGAGAACTGTCTCGGATGAGTGTTTTTACCGGAGAAGAGACTGCTCTCTACTCGCAGTCTCTTTTATATCCTCCACACTTTCTTTCCCACTCTTCTATGTTGTCTCCTTTTATTTCAATTTCTGATCAAATTTTGTCTTGTTTCAGGTTCCCGCCACCGTGCCCAGGCGTTCCCCTCACTGCTAAAGCGAGGTCAGCTGGTCGCTGACCCGCTGTTTTTCGGCAGCGTAGGAAACATTCCGGTATCGTGATGTACTGTGTATCTAGATTGCAGCTCTATTTTCGAAGATCTGCCGTGTTTTATTTTGCTTATGTTTCTTAATAAAGTTCTTAATCAAATGTTCTCTTTTCTTATCCTATTTTCTAATTATTTCCTTGTTATATGTGTCTCCCTCACAGAACATTTTGCGAAATACATACATGCCTGCCTCAATATCGTAGTATTATTCTTACAGTAGACTACAATTTCTTTTTGAAAATCGACTTCATAAATTGCGTTATTTAATTCGCGATAGCACGGTTTGAATATATCGTTGTGTGTCATCACTGGCATATTGTTGGATGAATAATACTCATTTGGTGGTAATTCTCCTATATAATACTGATTTTCGGGCTTATTAAATAAATGAGGGAATGTACTGTAACGGTAAATTTGGGCCTCAACGCACCACGTTACCTATGACTGGTCCAAGTTATTTTTTCCTTCCTTTTTTTATTTTCTCTTTCGAGATGGGCGCCAGGCGCTTTCGCGCCGGAAGGAAAAAATACCGAGTTGGATATCCAGTCTCAACCCAGGCCAGCTACAGCTGTTCAAGGCAGAGTGGGTGGTTCGGACTGTCAAGCCACTAATTAGTCAACTAAAATTTAAAAAAAATAAAGATAAGATACGAATAAAATCCATTAATTAAAATAAGTCATTAAAATTAAGGAACGCGGACAAATAATAAAATAAGATCAATAAATACGTCAAACGAGAAACAGGAAGGTAGGCTAGTAAATAAATAATAAATAAACAAATAAAATAATTGCAGTAAATAATTTAGACAACAACAGCAGGTACGGGACTTACAAACTTCTTTATTTCTCCAATAAACCTCAATTTAGAATTTAACTAAGATGTCCCGTAAAATTAATCTCTCCGTTACTAACAATCTTCCCAAATCTAGCCCAGTATCTTAATTTTAATTTTTACTTCAACGGCAGCAGTTATCCCACGCTCTCACTCACTCCCATACACGGCATATGTCGTATAGCCGATCTCGCCTACTTCTAATTTCCAATAATATTCATCGATACATTTTCAATGCCTGGTAGTCCTTGTTCACCGTCCGCGATACGGCCTATCCCGAGCTAATCCCACATATTTTCTACAAACCAAAACAACGGGACGTCGAGAGGTCACGTACGCGAAGCGACCCACGGCCGGCTATTACTATTCCGAATAAAATATGCCGTGTAAAAGTCAAATCGCCGGGATTGGCTGCGGTACGTAAGATATCAGATACCGGATAAATAATGTTTAGTAATTCAATAATAATAAATAATAAATAATAAATAATAAATACAACAGAGAAACGCCGATTAATGCGAACGGTACGCGACGCAGTCTATAACGTGCAAGTCCCTTCAATATCAGGTTCCCAACGGGACGACGTACTAACCCGCGCATGACCTTCCAAATCGAGGCGCAAGAAAATTCACATTAACTCATCCGAATCCAAGTCTATAATCTGGTCAAAACCGGTGACACGGTCTATTCCGTTCCCATCCCACACATAACCAATTAACAAATTCAAAACACTCTGGTATAACGGCTTAACGCGCACACGGTTTAACCGTTAACAAAATTAATCGATTAATATAATGACTTTTCCCCGGTTTTTATCCGCTACACAATCTCGAGGTTACATGCTACCGACGCCGCGGTTCCCGATACAAATTAATACTCTGCACGTGGTATACGAGAGTCGCAGGGGTGACCAATTTCAGTTAAATTCAGAATACGTAAGTCCATGAACATAATAATAAACGGAAAGAACGATAAATATTAACAAAAGACCGTAGAAGGGAGAAGAGCTCACCGTGACGATGACGATGCGTTGTTCCTCGAAATCCGGGGAACCTGGAAAGATGTTGGATGGTTCCTCCTGATCTTCCTCGAGTTACGAAAGTTGGTCGTTTAGCGTTCTGATGCTGGCTTGAGGAACCACCCTCTATTCCTTGCCTCGATAATAATTTGTGGGACTTCGAAAAATAGAGTGGGACACCGATAGAAAGTACGCTACGTCTGGTTCGCTCAACGGTCACCGGGAAAAAGCCCCGAGGTCCTGCCGGCACGCGTGCCCGTGAACTATGATCCCCACTTAACCCGCTAAACTCGGTTAATTGGGGGAACCGGTGTCGCACGCTGACCGCGACTAGCGCCTCAGCTGGCCGATGTATAAATTAGCGACAGACAATACCAGCGTTGCGTAGTCCAGCAGATGATCCCTTGAGATATATACATTTGCGTGGGCCGACGGCGGCTGAGAATAGAAAGCCGCGTATCCTTTAGTACGTCGAGCGGGATAATGATACATCCCGACCGGGAAAGGTGTGAAATGTCGGTCCAGATAAAAGGCCGAATCCCGAAGCTCTCCTCTTCTTGGTACTCTCCCATCGTATAAATCGCATTATGTATATAAAAAAAATAAGACAAGAAAAAAAAATTTAAAAAAAGAATAAATAAGACCTGAAAATCACCTCCTACTACCCTGCGGGATCGTGTAGGCATCCGTTGAGCGAGAAGGACGCAGCCTAAATATTCTGCCACGTTACAGTACTTTTCGCTAGAATATCAGGTAACTCAAAGCAGACTATCGAGAAAGACGAGTTTTCCAGTACCCATGGTGATAATCTTTGTTCCGTTTATCATAAGCGATGGCAACTATGTCCTTTTTATCGATAAAGTAGCGTAGAATGAACTGTGCATCGAAGCGTCCTACATTGTGAGCAATTAAGATTGTACGCGAAAATCCTTTGATATCCTGCATAGCTAGATCCACCAGCTGAGCTACTGGGCTCTGTTTGAATACAAACTCAGGTACACCACAAAACTCGAAAGGTTCTACTATGAAGTCATTGTCCCAACATCTCGTACAGTCCCGTTGAGCTACGAAAAGACTCGGTTCGTGTACGCGTGTACCCATGGTACCCTCCTAAGGGTTACACCGCTGCGTTTCAAAATCATAGAAGATGAAACACTTTTTTTCAAATCTCTGTCCTTTACAAGAGGCCTCATGAAGCATGAATGATTGTATGGTCTATCGGATTTACAAGTTTTGCAGTACTTTTTCCCGCACACGTGCGTCTTTTTGTCTAACGGTCATGTCATGCCAAAACAGTCACTGCAGCGTTTAACCGTCGCGCAAAACAGTTGGTTTGTGCGTCGCTTCGGCGATACTGTGATTCTTGAAGCATGCCCCCCCCCCCCCCAACGCGGTTGCACACCGCGCACCTGATCGTATCTCTCGAGTTCGAGATGCATGGGGGTATCGCGAAACAACGATAACATACTCGTTTTTCTCTTCTGCATTGATGATCTAATTTACGATATAGTGTATCACACGATGTGCAAAAATCTGTACTGTCTATCGCTCCTCTCAGGTTGAGAATCGGCTGGAAATGATTCGAGCGTTCGTAATAGAATATATACAACGTGTGCCAGACCTTTCCTACTGCGCTCAAGACGCTTTGCGTACCATTGAAGATGGATTTTGATTCAAGCCGCCGTCCAAAACTTTGAAAACGACAATCGCAACACTATGTTGCGCTGAGTAATCCTGGTAATGACCCATTTTATTTACACGACATACTTTTCTTGGTACTCTGACATCTGTACGCCGTGTAAGATCCAGTGCGAAAATTTTTTGAGCTGATCCGTCAATCTGTCTCACCCGCTGCAAGTTTGTGCGTAAGTCCCTCGTACGTTTTTCGCCTCGTTCCGCATACAGAGGGCTGCTGCCAACGAACAAGGTAAACATAAATTATCACCATTGCAAATCTTCAAGATATATCTTTATCTACTCTCTCATGTATTAAGCCGTTCTGGCGACCCCTACCCTTGACACCCGTAACAACACACGTTTTTATATTACACTCGTCATCGATATTAAGAGATTCTGCGCTCGGAGCAACACTGCTTATAAGCTGCTATATGCCTTGGAACACGTAATCGTGGGCAGGTCGTAAATGAAGCCATATGGGACCGTGTGTCAAAGTACTCGCGGTAAACGATATACCTACATAATCTCCGCCCTAACATGAGTTAGTTATATGTGTGAGTAGATCGTTGAATGTCACTTCGAGCTAGCTCATTATACTCGTTCTTGTTTAAAACGCTTAAAATAGTGCTTAAAATAGATAATTGTACGTGCAGCTCACCCAGTAAATTTAGTGCTCAGCTTTATTTATATATGTTTGTTCGTGATTTTTGAGAGAGTATAGTCCATTTTTCTTTCAACATCATCTATCTGGTTATTTTCCACCTGTCACGAGTCAGTACTCATCCCATTTTCAATATAATTACAGTTCACAACATCAGAACATCAGGATTTTCAAACGGTATTTATTGATGAAGCTCAGCCAGAATAATCTCGATAAAATGGTTCCAAGATGTAAAATGATAATGTTTACAGAAACAAAAATCTCTCTCTCTCTCTCTCTCTCTCTCTCTCTCTCTCAGCGTTTGTAAAAGGGACTTGTATAGTCGTTGAGTATCTTCACAGCGAGACAGCTGTCGAATATCCCAATACAAAAATACGGACGCTAATTTTTACACCAAGGGAACTAGGTATATATAATAGAATAAAATTCATATTTACCCGAGTCACCGACCATGAGGTGATGAAATCATGCGTCAGTTCTTTCATGGGGTCGCTGCTCCGGTAATATTTCCATTTCATGAGGTTGTTGCTCTGGTATCATTTCCATGGTCTGTTCCCATAATCGGCATTCCCATAATTGTTTTTCCCTGCCTCTGATTGACACATCTTCGATTGCATCACGCCCGGTATCATCATCGTTATCGGCTTGCTGACTGTTTTCAGGAGCTTCGCTGTTCCTGATTCTGCACCGTTGATGAGCGGATCGTTGCTTTTATTGCATAAGCCTGATGGCCCTGCCACAGCACCATTTTCTTCTCCACGCTCGAGTCAAGATGCTGCTATTGAAAGGAAATATTTTTTTATCTATCATCTGTTTTAAACTTTGTTCAAGATTTTTAATTTCTAATTTACTGCATGTTGTATTAGTTCTGCCTCATCCACAGCACGTGTTGCTTCTATGACGGCAACTATTACAGGATCATCATCACCATCACCATTAAGGTATAACTCCGATGAAGTCTCTGATTCTGTTGGAATTAACCTCATTATTATTCGTATACAATATACAACGCAGTAGTTTTTTTCAATACTTACGGCTTTCGGGGTGTGTTCGACGCCACAATTTCTGTTCTTCCACAGCTCGCGTCTCTTCTATGAGAGCTGCATCTTCATCGCTTGAGGCCTCTAACATCTGTCTATGAACTACAGCGATGGATTTATTTTAATAAATAATACTCAAATAATAACCGTATAGAATTTATTATGATAGATAATATTCACATCGAATTTCATTGCGATTCTCTCTGACGGCTGGATTATCTTCAAGTCCTCGTCGTTGTAACTCCTCAAACACACATGTTAACACTTGCTTACCTCTGAGAATACCTCTATTGAAAGCTACCGCAATGACACGCAAAGGTGCCAACCATAAAATGTATTTTTATCGTTTTACGAGTCTATCAGTCGATGAATCTCTTAAACTCCTACACTATGTAGAATTATAGCGACGCCTAATATACATGCTGTGAATTATCGCTAATTTCAAAAGAATAAGGATACACGAGTGAGGGCACCGTGCGGCCTTATGTCTAGGATACTGATACACTTAGATCGTCACACGACTGTCACGCACTCTCGGTCTTCTGTATTTCCAGAGCATATAAAGGGTGATTTTTTAAGAGCTTGAGAACTTTTTTTAAAAAAAAAACGCATAAAATTTGCAAAATCTCATCGGTTCTTTATTTGAAACGTTAGATTGGTCCATGACATTTACTTTTTGAAGATAATTTCATTTAAATGTTGACCGCGAATGGGCCCTAGAAAAGTTGGCAGAAAATCCGCTTTTTTATCGACAAATTTTGTTCAGCGATGAGGCTCATTTCTGGTTGAATGGCTACGTAAATAGGCAAAATTGCCGCATTTGGAGTGAAGAGCAACCAGAAGCCGTTCAAGAACTGCCCATGCATCCCGAAAAATGCACTGTTTGGTGTGGTTTGTACGCTGGTGGAATCATTGGACCGTATTTTTTCAAAGATGCTGTTGGACGCAACGTTACGGTGAATGGCGATCGCTATCGTTCGATGCTAACAAACTTTTTGTTGCCAAAAATGGAAGAACTGAACTTAGTTGACATGTGGTTTCAACAAGATGGCGCTACATGCCACACAGCTCGCGATTCTATGGCCATTTTGAGCGAAAACTTCGGAGAACAATTCATCTCAAGAAATGGCCCGGTAAGTTGGCCACCAAGATCATGCGATTTGACGCCTTTAGACTATTTTTTGTGGGGCTACGTCAAGTCTAAAGTCTACAGAAATAAGCCAGCAACTATTCCAGTTTTGGAAGACAACATTTCCGAAGAAATTCGGGCTATTCCGGCCGAAATGCTCGAAAAAGTTGCCCAAAATTGGACTTTCCGAATGGACCACCTAAGACGCAGCCGCGGTCAACATTTAAATGAAATTATCTTCAAAAAGTAAATGTCATGGACCAATCTAACGTTTCAAATAAAGAACCGATGAGATTTTGCAAATTTTATGCGTTTTTTTTAAAAAAAAAGTTCTCAAGCTCTTAAAAAATCACCCTTTAAAAACCTGACATGTAAACGATATCCCCGCGAGCTCTCGAGTATAGCTATGTTTTACAAAATTGCAGATTGGAGAGCGTCCATGCTCTGAGCAACAGCATTACCACTGGCTTCACATATTAATCTTACGGCATACGCTCTATTAAACACTTGTAATTTTACTGCTAATTCATATACAAACAGATGAAAATGTTTAATACATTTCTGAGATACCGGGCTCTTGCAACGTTTAGACCGCTCGACCTCTCAATTTTTCGTAACACCATAAAGACGACGCACTTGCGCTTTCTATCTCGCTTACTCACTCGCCGCACTTCCGCGATCACTCCTTTCCTCTCCTTCTCCATTCTCCTCATTCTCCTTTCTTTCTTGCGATGCAGCAAACTAAGTTGCTCTTTATTTTTTTTATTGAGAATAAGAGCGTATCTCGTCTGTTTATTCAGAGAAGATACGCCCTTTTTTCCAACCCTCAATATAGCGATATCTCGATAACGGTGAGAAATACGCAAAAACGGACAAACTTGGGGTGCTTTCTAAAGAGTGTTGTGCTCGGTGAGATGAAGCCGACCCCACATCGAAAAATTTAGCGCCAATAACGCTCGGTAGAACGCATCACTCTCTAGCGATTGACGGCATAAAACCTATGCTTATTCAAAGCAGATACGCCTTTCTTTCCTCGCAATGTGGGTCTATGCTTTAGACGTCATATAAACAATGCCTCAAGCCATTCTAGTAAACGCCTACACGTGTAATTTTGCTGCCGCTATGTACGGCAGTAGCGGCTTCGCAAAGAAGCGCATGCTACTGTCACTCAATACCAAGTATTAATTACCTCCAGCGCGTCATCAGTGAAATAGCAGTAGCATCTTCGCGATTATGGCATCTCACAGAAGCAGGTAGTATTTCTTCATAGCTTCCAGAGTGCACATAAAAAAAATGTATTCGCGATATAGCCCCCCAGTGTTCTAAAAGCCATGTTTTTTTGTAAAGTGGTGCAAATACCATATATACTGTACTTACAAGGAAAGGTACTTTGGTGTCCCCCTCCGATTTTAATGCAACTCACGTATGTTGTAGAGCATCGAAAACTAAAAGACACGTATTTTTTTTTATCGGCGGAAAAACATTTTTAAGGGGTGAAATCGCCCTTCAAAAATAGCATGTCGAGGGGTGATTTTGCAGTTTCACCCAGAAGGCGTCAACCGATTTTAATAAAACAAAAACCAAAATACTCCTCATTGAAGACAATCAAAATTCCACGCTAAGTTGAAGAAAAAAATTCATTTGCAGGGGTGAACAACCCCCTGATTTTTCAAATTTCCACCCTACACAAAAAACTAATCAACCAAATTAAACAGAACATGTACCATTTGGAAGGGCAAGTTAAAATAAAGTTGACGTATTTTTGCACATTCACAGGAAAATGAGTTTACGGGGGTAAACTACCCCTTATCCATTAGTACGTATATTTGTGCATACATTTTTGTTTCTCGTTATTTAAATGTCCGAATTGATTCAAAACATTCCTGTTAGCCGAAGTCAAGGGGGGGAACTTCGCATGATGCTTTATTTATTATTAAGGGGGTGACCGGCTGGTACTTACAAGAAGGTCAGTTTGGTGTCCCCCTCCGATTTTGATGAAACTCACGTATGTTGTGGAGCATCGAAAACTAAAAGACACGTATTTTTTTTTATCGGCGGAAAAACTTTTTTAAGGGGTGAAATCGCCCTTCAAAAATAGCATGTCGAAGGGTGATTTTGCAGTTTCACCCAGAAGGCGTCAACCGATTTTAATAAAACAAAAACCAAAATACTCCTCATTGAAGACATTCAAAATTCCACGCTAAGTTGAAGAAAAAAATTCATTTGCAGGGGTGAACAACCCCCTGATTTTTCAAATTTCCACCCTACACAAAAAACTAATCAACCAAATTAAACAGAACATGTATCATTTGGAAGGGCAAGTTAAAATAAAGTTGACGTATTTTTGCACATTCACAGGAAAATGAGTTTACGGGGGTAAACTACCCCTTATCCATTAGTACGTATATTTGTGCGTACATTCTTGTTTCTCGTTATTTACATGTTAAAGAGCTGCTTGCGTTCACTCTTTGTGCTGATTTTGTGCTTATCAATAATTTATCGTCATATGTTATCGACCTTTCGATTGGATAGTATTTCGATTCGGCGCAAATTTCGGAATAAGTCGATGATGCAACAGTCGTTCCATCTATAGAACTTTGTCAGTTATTCCAACGAAATGAATATGATCTTATTTTTTTGAGTAATCTAATCATACACCAATATGATAAAAATACTTTCGACGCAGCAAGAGGTGTTTTCTACATAGGCGGCTATCTGGGACTGCGTATTATCTGCTGATATCGCATGTGGTTCAACAACAAGTCTTTCAAATATAAAAGCCGCGATACATACAGCGATCTTCAGTTGCTCATTTGAACGAAGTGCCAGTGCGTCAGTTATAAATTCTGACAAAAAAAAATCAATAGACCATGAAAGTGAATCCAATCAACATCATTAAACTTCTTTTGGCTACATTTCAAGCCATGAATATGCCCGAAACTCCGATTAACAATGCAGAAATCGAGGTAAAGCAGAATTTCGAAAAAGTTCTGGTCGACTGCATGGACGATTATAACGGAGTTGAAATTATCGAGGAACAATCGCTAGATTTTCAAGAGCCATTCAAGCAATATGATGTTAACCCTGTCGAGGACACTCTTTGGCAACATGATGAAGGTCCAGTGGATTCTGATACTTGTTCTAAAGACGAAGAAGACATAAGCTACGATTACAAACGCAAAGCAATCGAATACTGGAGATCCGGTAAGAAGAAAAATTACAGTGTCGATACCGTGAGTCAGAAATTCAAAAAAGTCAAATCTGTACGACAATTAAAACGCTGGGCAAATCAAATGAACAAAGGTGGGACCTACAAGAAGAAATTAGCTCAAATCTCTGAATATACTTTGAAAAACATACAAGCCGCAATAGATGCTGGTTTCATTGTTCATGATATCGACCTTCAAAAGTGGGCTCTACAAGCTCAAAAAGAGATAGGTCACGAAGACATTCGTTTTAAAGCTTCTCATAATTGGCTTCGGAAGTTCAAGAAATCACATCGTATTGTGTCCAGGAAAATGAATAAATTCGTAACACGAAAGACTATAGAAGACGAACCAGTTTTAAGGATGAATGCAGAAAACTTCGTAAATGAAATTAAACCATATATTCAAACATATGGACCGGAAAACATATATAATTCAGATCAGAGCGGTTTTCAACTGGAAATCCACTCTGGCAGGACTCTGACGACTGAAGGAACTAAACAAGTGCAATGTGTAGTACAATCCGTATCATCTACAACTCACAGCTACACTATCCAGCCAACCATAAATGCAGATGGAAAATTATTGTCACCCCTTTTTATCGTTCTAAAAGAGGGAAAGGGTGAGTTCGGCCCAATCGTGGAAAAAAATTTATTCAGGCCAGAAAACGTATTTTTAACAGCAACGAAATCCGGAAAAATGACTTCAGGTATGGACAAAAATGATTGCCAGAAAATATTGAACATATGATGAATTATACTATATCGATAACCAATATCATCCTATGTATAGAGCACTTCAAAATTTGGTTGGAAAAAGTATTCTTCCCCAACACCGGCCGTGACAGCGTATTGTTGATAGACTCGTGGAGTGGACACTGCCCAGAAGTTGTTCTTGATGCAACACCTCGGGGCAAAAAAATAATCACAAAGATAATACCTAAAGGCACCACAGGGAAAATCCAACCACTCAACGTTTTTGGTTTCCGAATATGGAAAAATTTTGTACGACATTTTTCCGACAGTGTATTATTACTCAATTCCGATATTAATTTGCACTTGAGAAACAACATCATCACCCAGATATATAAATCTTTTTAAATATGCATGGTTCAAAAGTAATTATATAACCGATAAGCCAAACGAATTCGACAATCCAGTGAGTTTTGGTTTCGGTCAATCGTCTCAAGCACACTGTGAAGTACTAGGTTGTAATAATGTGGCCATCATCAGATGCTCATGGTGCAAGAAGTCTTTATGCTTGCAACATTTTTTTGAAGAGTATCATTTCTGCACGACTTACGAACCATGATTGCTGCAAATTATGACGTGCACATTGCACGTTGATGAATTGTAAAAGGAATGATACATTATAATATATACTGTGGTGTATGTAGATGCGCAAGGCGGTAAGAATAAATGTGAGAGAATGGAGAGTGGGGAGAGCGTTAACATGGGACGTGAAAAGGACGACAGTCGAATAAATGCGCATGCCGAAACCGGGTATTTGTTATTTCTCGCCTATGTGCTCAGCTGATTGCCGCTGTTTCGAAATACAACCATACATATATGCCATACAACCACTCAACCCCAGCAACATTCCCCAGTATTCTGTATTTGAACAAGCTATTTTTTTCAGTAAATAACGCGAAACTCGTGAATGGACCATTCTACTTGTAAGTACCAGCCGGTCACCCCCTTAATAATAAATAAAGCATCATGCGAAGTTCCCCCCCTTGACTTCAGCTAACAGGAATGTTTTGAATCAATTCGGACATTTAAATAACGAGAAACAAAAATGTATGCACAAATATACGTACTAATGGATAACGGGCAGTTCACCCCCGTAAACTTATTTTCCTGTGAATGTGCAAAAATACGTCAACTTTATTTTAACTTGCCCTTCCAAATGGTACATGTTCTGTTTAATTTGGTTGATTAGTTTTTTGTGTAGGGTGGAAATTTGAAAAATCAGGGGGTTGTTCACCCCTGCAAATGAATTTTTTTCTTCAACTTAGCGTGGAATTTTGATTGTCTTCAATGAGGAGTATTTTGGTTTTTGTTTTATTAAAATCGGTTGACGCCTTCTGGGTGAAACTGCAAAATCACCCCTCGACATGCTAGTTTTAAAGGACGATTTCACCCCTTAAAAATGTTTTTCCGCCGATAAAAAAAAATACGTGTCTTTTAGTTTTCGATGCTCTACAACATACGTGAGTTGCATTAAATTCGGAGGGGGACACCAAAGTACCTTTCCTTGTTAGTGTATTCGTTCGCACGTCGGAAATTCATACGGCATACACGCAATTGCAGGCCGTCCTGCAAGACTTTTACCTAGTAGGTAACAGGGATACACACGTGTCCATCGAGGAGTTCGCCGACGACATGTCATGTGTTGTGTGGCGTAATGGCATTGACTACCGCGGTGAGGTTGTTCAAATGGACTCCTTCGGTTACGCGGAGGTGTTACTGGTCGACGAGGCGCATACAACATATTTTGATATTGCTGATATTTATCACGTGGAGGCTTTTTAGAACATGTTGGCTGTGTTAAATAAGGAGTGTTCATCACATGGTTTGTGTCGTGAGTTCGTGCGTGTGTGTGTGTGTGTGCTTCCGGATATAATGTAGGCTCTTGTCACCGATGTTGTGCCAAAATATATATAATGAACTTCTCGTTTTACCAGCCACTTGGAAAAGTTGAAAATAATAATAATCGAAAAAAAATGTTCATAGCCGGTACGGTGTGATGATTACTCGCTACCCTCCCTCACTCTTACCCTCACTCACCTCGGACCGAGAGCTCTCAGCAGGCCAAAAGAGTGGGGACAGGAGTGGGTGTCGCCATAGCGCTCCATATACGAGGGTGGTTTGAAAAGTCCGTGCAAAGTCAGAGAGAGGGCACTACTGCTGCCTATCGAAGTTATTTTCAGTTAGTAGCATCTCTTGGAAGAACACACACCAAGTTTCAGCCAGATCGGCTTATTTCTTTGTGTTTGGCGTTCGTTTGAATCGAAGAAGTCGAAAGGTTTTCAAAACATGGACAAAAAAGAATTTCGCGTGTTGATTAAACATTACTTTATGAAAGGCAAATCGCCTGAGGAGACTAAAGAGAAGCTTGATAAACATTATGGTGACTCTGCACCTTCAATTAGAACAGTTTATAAGTGGTTTCAAAATTTTCGGAGTGGCGATATGGACACAAGTGACGCTGAACGTTCTGGACGCCCTGTTTCGGCCACTACTCCAGAAATCATTGATAAAATCCATGATATTGTAATGGATGACAGAAGAGTGAGGGTGCGTGAGATTGCTAGAGCTGTGAGCATCTCGAATGAACGGGTACATAATATTTTGCACCAACATTTGGGCATGAAAAAGTTATCCGCAAGATGGGTGCCGCGATTGCTCACGATTGATTAAAAACGAAATCGTGTGAGGTGTTGCATGGACGGTTGCAGCTGTTGCATCGGAATCCGCAGGACTTTAAGCGTCGTTTCGTGACTGTGGATGAAACATGGATACACCACTACATTCCTGAGACCGAACAACAGTCCAAACAGTGGGTTGGCAAGGGGAATCTGCACCAAAAAAGGTGAAGACTGTTCCTTCGGCCGGGAAGGTTATGGCAACTGTCTTTTGGGATTCGCAAGGAATAATCTTCATTGATTATTTAGAAAAGGGTAAAACTATTACAGGCGCATATTATTCATCGTTGTTAGACCGGTTGCAAATCGAGCTGCAAGAAAAACGTCCACGATTGGCCCACAAAAAAGTCCTTTTCCATCACGATAACGCACCAGCTCACACCTCAGCAGTTGTGGCCGCAAAACTGATGGAAGTAGGGTTCCAACTCATTCCACATCTCCCCTATTCTCCAGATTTGGCTCCCTCGGACTATTACTTGTTCCCCAACATGAAGAAATGGGTGGCGGAAAAAAGAGTTTACTCAAACGAGGAGGTGATTGCAGAAACGAATCCCTATTTGACAGACTTGGACAAATCCTATTATTCGGAAGGGATCAACAAACTAGAGCATCGCTGGACGAAATGTATTAGTCTAAAAAGAGATTATGTTGAAAAATAAAAATGATCTATTCTAAAAAATTAAGTAGTTTTCATTTTTGCACGGACTTTTCAAACCGCCCTCGTACTACTATTATAACAAAATATCGTGACCAGTACCGCCGGGGCCTCAGCTCAAGCTACAAACTATCGAGTGACGATCCACCCAGACAATTGCCGTCACCGGGCGCCACATTGCCAAAGCCGCCCACCTCTTCAATTGCCGACTAAAGCCGACCTGCGCATCTTTCTCTTTCTCTCTCACCCACTTCAGCCAATCACCGACGACCGGCTATGAGGAAGAAGACAACGACGAGAATTTCCAGAGCTTTGAGCCGTGCGTTCTCCACGATAGCATGTATGATTGTATCGGATAATTATAGTGCCTTTGTATAGTGTGTACCAGGTGTACAAGTATGAAATGCGGATTTCAGACAACAAATGGCGCACGAATGCAGTTTGTGCTATAAAGATTTGACACTACGCTATTTTGTTGTGTCATCAACAAGTGTGAGATGCGCACGTGTGATAAATTGGAAAAGTGTGTGCATAGTGTTGTGTTGTGTTCAATATGTCGAAATTTATACCGAACAAATAGCATTCGCGGACACAATTAATTGTTGTTTTCATTTGAAGAAAACTGCTGCTGAATCACACCGATTACTTCGAAAAGCTCATAGTGAATATGCTCCATCGCAAGATACGTGTGAACGATGGTTTCGGCGTTTCAAAAGACTTCGATGTTGCAGACAAAGGATGTGGAAAACCGCCAAAAAAATACGAAGATGTGGAATTGCAAGCATTGTTGGACGAAGATGATTCGCAAACACAAAAACAATTCGCTGAGCAATCGGGAGTTAGTCAACAAGCTGCTTCCAATCGGCTACGAGAGATGGGAAAGATTCAGAAGACCGGTATATGGGTACCACATGAGTTGAACGACAGGCAAATGGAAAATCGCAAAAACACCTGTGACATTTTGCTCGCTCGATACAAAAGGAAGTCGTTTTTTGCATCGTATAGTTACAGGTGATGAAAAGTGGATTTATTTTGAAAATCCCAAGCGTAAAAAATGCACTGCGCTGCTTGAAAAAAGGCCAGAATACCGAAAGAGGCAACACAAAATCATTTTTCTTCATGACAATACTCTATCACATACGGCAAAACCGGTTCGCGATATGTTGGAAGCACTCAGCTGGAAAGTTCTACCCCATGCGGCTTACGCACCAGACTTGGCTCCTTCCGATTACTACTTGTTTGCATCGATGGGTCGCGCACTTGCTGAGCAGCGCTTTGGTTCGTACGAAGATATGAAAAAATGGCTCGATGAATGGTTCGCAGCAAAAAGGAAAGATTTTTACTGGTGTGGTATTTACAAATTGCCTTCAAGATGGAAAAAATTTATAACAAGTGATGGAGCATACTTTGAATACAGCACTTTTTATCATTCTTCCGAGTTTAACATGTTTTTTTAGAAAAAAAATCCACATTACATACTTGTACACCTGGTAAGTTGGGTGATTGGATTTATTTTGTTAGTTTTTGTTTATGTTTTCCCTACCCGTTGACCCCGTTTCTCTCCCCCTCGATCAATATTAATTAGAGATTATTAGTTATTGAGAAATCGCTGCCACGCATTTGCCGGCATCGCCCTTATCGAGTAACGATTGTCAGCGCGCGTGGTAAGTGATAATGTAGTGTATCTGATTAAATCATCGAGTATCTCGTTCCCTTCGAATTCTCCGTTCCGCACCTTATTTGCTTAATTACCAATTATTCCTTTCCTCAGTACCCTGCCATTTAGAAGCCGAGGTAATACTTAAGTAATCGTCGAGTTTGGGAATTCACGCCTCGGAGATATCCCCTCATCCTCCCCCCTCTCCCGCTAGCTAGTCCTGCCGTTATCGAGTATAGTCTATTGCATCAAGTAAACGGAACTACGCCGTTACGTAGACGGCGCCCAAATAAACAATTCGAGTCATATTTTCCCGTCATCAATTAAGCTTTGCAGTGATACTACGACGGTCGATCAATAAATAATGGGCGTTGCGTCACCGTTGGTCGAGGAAAGAAACCAATAGCGACGTTTAGTAATGCCATCCTTCACATGACTGTTGTCAAAGTTTCAGCTCGCTGCGATGTTTAGTTTGCGTTTGACAGCGTCGAAAGACAAACAACTTTTGTGTTTTTACAAAAATGGAAAAAATTGAGTATCGTGCAGTGATTCGATTTTTGTTTTTGAAAAAGAAAACGAACAATGAAATCAAATCGGAGCTAGACGAAGTTTATATGGACATTGCACCTTTGTTATCAACCATTAAATATTGGACAGCTGAATTTAAACGCGGTCGAACGAGCATTGTTGACGATGAACGTCCAGGTCGTCCAAATGAGGTCGTCATACCAGAAACAATTGAAAAAGTCCACGATATGGTGTTAAATGATCGGAGACTAAAAGTGCGTGAGATTTCTGTGGCCATAAGCATATCATATGGCTCAGTGATTTCAATCCTGAGTGATCAGTTGGGCATGAAAAATTATCCGCAAGATGGGTGCCGCGTTTGCTCACTGTCGACCGTAAAAGAGAACGTGTAGCTGATGGCTAAAATTCATAAATTTCAATACGAATTGCTTTCGCATCCACCGGATTCTCCAGATTTGGCCCCCTCCGACTACTTTCTGTTTCCAAACCTGAAAAAATGGCTTGGCGGAAAGAGATTTGGTTCCAGAGATGAACTCATCGCCGAAACAGAGACCTATTTTGAGGACCTTCTGAAATCGTATTATTCGGAGGACATAAAAAAATTGGAAAATCGTTGGAATAAGTGTGTCGAGCTAAAAGAAGATTATGTTGAGAAATAAAATGATTTTTGTCCAAAAAAACGGGATTTTCTTTACCAAGCCGACTATTTATTGATCGACCCTCATATTATTAACGTTATATTTTCGCCTTGTTATTTTCAATCCTGTCAGATGAGCTTCACATTGCGTCTCTTTCCCGAGCCTTATATTGCGCATTTATTTTTCTTTGAGTATTATTCTATTTGCGCTTTCACTCGAGGTTTATTTTGTCATATTTTTGTCATTTATTTTGTTTATATTGTCACCTTCTTGCATACATTTCTGGTACTCGAGCTATGTTATGAAATTATTATTCGCGCTTTATTTTCTGTTAGTATCCAGGCTTTATATTTTCTTTCTATTATTTTGCGATACAAGTGGAGCCTATTTTTTGCGTTATTCGTAGGAAATTAGTTATTCGAGATTATTTGTAGTAAGTCAAGTTATCGTTTTCGCCATTATTACTACAAGGCCGCGTTGTTCCTTTAACTCCTCCCCCTCCCTCTTTTGAATATATGCAATTTTTTTGTTATATTATCCCTTCCCCCTTTTTTAATTGTTATTATTGCTTGGTTATTCCCCCCTTTTTTATTTTCGAGTTCGAATATTTGTATTATTTCTATTCAGGTTCTGTATTAAGAGATTAGTTAAATCTACTATATACTTGGTTTTCTTTTGTTATTTGTTAGTTTAAATACTACAGCATTGTCATTTCACCAATTTATTTGCCGCTGTTTAATTTCTCTTGTCGACCCGAAACCTCCTTTAATTAAGAGTTTCGGTCACAATATATATATATATATGTATATATATATAGGGTGCGCCATCTTTTATGTCAGTATGTAAACATTGAATAACTAAAAAAAAAAACCGTTTTCCATATATGAGGTACTTTTATTTGATTTGGTCCTTTCCAATTTATTTTGATTAGTTTTTGAATACAACATCAATCAAGTGGCCGCCCTTATTGGCCAAAGCAAAATGTGCCCTTTTTGCTGCGTTTTCCATAACTTTTTCGAGCATCTCGGGCGGTATAGCGATGATTTGGGAACGGATGTTTGCCTTCAGCTCGTCAATGGTCTGAGGCTTATTGGCGTACACTTTTCTTTTAAAATAACCCCATAAAAAGAAATTCAGAGGGGTTAAATCTGGAGATCTGGGTGGCCAGTCAATGTCGCCATTTTTGACATCACACGGTTTGGCCGTATTCCAAGCGACATGGACGGTCTGTCGGCAATATTCTTCCAGTCAATTGCACTTTATACGGAAACAAATGCCAATCATCTTTCGAAATGCGCCGCAAAGTGGTTCCACTGACGCCAAAATGCTGAGCGCGGTGACGATACGACACATGTGGGTTCTCGGCAACACTCTCTCTTACCGCTTAAACCAGTTCATTGGAACATCTTGGGCGTTGATGAACGGCACGCGGACGATTTTCCACCGTCCCGTGCTCAACGAAATTCGACACCAAACGACGAATAGTGTTGTCAGACGGTGATTGATATTTTCGACGATATGCACGTTGAATTAACACAACTGAACGACTATATTCAATGTATAGCGTCACTATTTCGGCGCGCTCTTTCGATGTGAAGCGACTCATGGTTAAAATTGTACTGAATTGACGTTTCAAAAACATGTCTACTCAAGTGAATCGGTTGATAGGTGTCAGAATTATTTAATGCTTACATACCGACATAAAATATGGCGCACCCTGTATATATATTTGAAACAAAATATATCTATTACGTATTTAAAAAAAAGAAAAGATGAAGAAAAAAACATATCAATAATAATGTTTAATCATACTATGATATCGCATATAGTAATGCACATTGTTGGAGAATCAGCTGACGCACGGCGATCGATATTCGCCGTGCGTCGACCCGTTGCTGCTGTGTCATATGTTGCGCTCGGCTATGCCGGAGATGGCGGAGGCAGTGCCTTGCAAAACCGAGGCTGTGCCTCGCAGGCGTACTGTGTGAAGCGAGAGGCTATCTCTCTCGCTTAACTTCGGCACCGCTCACCGGCTATCTCACTCATTTGACTTCAGCGCACAACGACGCTTTCGTAAAGCGCAGCCATATTGCAAATTCAGACACTTCTGTGAAAAGCCGTTTGGACAACGCACACATCCTCTGGACATCTCAGACTTTTTACCGCTTTTCACTGGATCCACTCAATATATTCGTGCTCACCAGGACTCAAAACTCAGGGAAGAGTACACCGTTACAATTTATCGTGATTCAATGACGGTGAGGAGTGGAAAACTCATCGGTACATCAACATAAAGGTCTCACACTGTGGCGTGCTCTGCAGCGCGGGCTGTACCACGTTTTCACATTACCAGCTGCTCACTCAATTAATACCATTGCGTGTGTTTCTATTATTTCACTGTACTTTCCCCCAACTAAGCTTGCTGGGAAAGTACTGTGAATTTATTCCATTCATTTGTGCATCCTCAAGCTCACTTTGCCGTGCTCTGCAGCGTTAACTGCATCACGGTCCGTCTCATCAAATTTCCAGCACGCAAGCAATATACAAGCAGTATTTGCAAGTGCTCTCACTCATTCCCTGTAAATTCTTTTATATAAATCTGTTTGGACTTTGTGGTCATGAGGTGGCAGCACCTCATGGACTAATTGTCAAATAACTAACTCATGACTAATCATCAAATTTCCAGCACGCAAGCAATATACAAGCAGTATTTGCAAGTGCTCTCACTCATTCCCTGTAAATTCTTTTATATAAATCTGTTTGGACTTTGTGGTCATGAGGTGGCAGCACCTCATGGACTAATTGGTCAATTTGACCTCGGAATCACTTATAATCATTATTGAGATGGTCAGTAAATTCACGTAGTGAATCGTCAATCCAATCATCTATCACTTGGACACTTTTATGTCCTTCTGATCATGCACTCGCGCATACACCACGTACGCGACCAATCATCAATCAACAGGTAGCAACATAAGTGTTGCAATTATTTCCGCCGACAACGTGATCACCACGACGTTATTTCATTATGCATATTATATCACTTGTTGTACTGCGAACTAATGCTTTGTACATTATTTCGCCATTGTCCTCCTTTTCGTGAGGACCGCTCGCTAAAGTAGAACAATGTGCAAACGTAAGCATCGAGCTGCCCGCAATGACTGCAATGAGCTCGAGCTTGGAATTTGCAAGCAAAGATTATTATGAAATCCATTTGAGACTCGATTTCGGTCAATGGGGCAAATTAACTGCTTTGCCGAAATCAGTCTAAAGTTTAACATCAACCTGAACGGTTGATCGCGGGTGGGACTCGCCCGAAATATTAAATCCTAACAGTAGATCCAGACGCAAGAGGTTGGTTCCTCGTACGGGCTCGTAACCACATTTTATTGTATTAAACTCTTTTTACTTTTAAATAGATAACGGGAAGTAGTCGTTGCCTGTAATAAACATTTCCATTTTTTACATAAATTCACGTCTACACGAATTACTCGAGTTTCTACTCCTAATCGGCGAACGATCCCAAAATAATAACTTTTTAATATTATACCGATTACCGAGTTATCCAATAACGCGGTACCGGCATAACATTTGGTGGCAGCGGTGGGATCTGCTGAAGTGATAAGTGCTACGTAATTTATTTGGATAAGGAGTGTTTTGGACAAAGTTAAGAGTGACTCTATAGTGACGACTACGACTTGTGCAAAGGACGCCAGTGTAGTTCGTGGAAACCCGACTAATCCAACGCGAAGACGCGAAGTGAACGTCGGTGCGGTGTGACGTATCGGTCAACCGTTTGAAGTCCCGATTGACGGTGTCACGTCAAGTCGCGGAAAACCGCACAAAGTGTGCAAGCGAGTACCCGAAGCGGTAACTTGTTACGAAGCCGTCGCGCAGCCATTGCCGATGCACAAGAGACGAGCCCAGGAACCACCAAGAGACGGGTCAACGGTACCAGGGAGGACAACTGGACCACCCTTCGAGGGAAGCTACGGGACAACAGGTCTACAGCACCGAAGGAACTGCACCCAAGGAGAAATGCCATGGAGTTGACAATCTTCCAGACCATCAAGTCAAAGCCAGTAGAGTCAAAGCCGAAAATCGGTAAAATATTCCACCGTAAACGTAAAAAGGAGGATTAAAGTTCTTGAAGGTCATTCAGTGCCGAAGCTCCCCCATATCTGGTAAAATATTCCATCAGATACATATATCTCTCGTGAGATTATTTTTGTTTGGGAAATATTAAAATCAAGCCCATCGCGAAATAAACATGTCGGAATCTAGAGAAGCTCGATCAAGACGTAGGGGCAACTCGCTAGAGACGACGTTGCCTGACGCAGGGCTAGACCCCACAGCCGGCTTAGCTGCGGCTGTAGGGGACAACGTTTATGAAGCGCGCAGGGCGCTATTCGAGCTCTCGCCGTAGGGACGAATCCCCTCGACCAGACAAGAGGCCCTTGCAGACCGTCTGACGGCCCAATTTGGAGTAAACCCACGTAGGGGTGCGTCATTCGGGGATCTCGACAGCGACGATAGCGACGACGTTTTTAATATAGCTACTGGCGAGCAAACGCCCGAGCACGTCACCGAAAACATTGTTGACCAGGAAATAGAGAACATGCGAACTATAGATCGAGTAGGTTTCTCTGCAGCTACCGGTACGACAGCCCGGTCGGTACCAGCAAAAGTACGAGATCGGATGCCGGCGGTCGACCGGAATCACCGTGAAATGGAACGAGTTCGAAGACAGTATGAAAGGCTGCAGCGCGAGCATGATCGAGGCCAACGCGAACTCGATCGCGAACTCAGGAAGGCCGAAACACCGTCGGCAAGACGGAACTTGGTTAACACGCTCAACGAGGTAGGTGCGGACGGGTTCGAATTCATCCGGTCCCTACGGGAGCAGAATGCCGAATTGCTCCGCAGGCTGGAAGAAACTGGGTTGGAAGAGCACCCGATACCACGTCCGCGGTCGAGGCAAACGCGATTCGAGGAGCCGGAGTACCCTGCTGCGGATCCTGTGTTCCAAACGGAGCAACCGCGGGTACCGGAAACCCGGGGTCAGACGCTCAACCTGGGGCTGGCCTTGAAAAATATAAAGCACTTCGACGGCAGCAACGCTGACGAGCTGGACGCCTTCATACGGTCCTGTGAAACCGTCTTCAAGCGAGCTGCGCCAAGTGACCACGAGATCCTGCTGGAATTGGTACTGAGCAGCAAGCTCAAAGGTAGAGCCGCCAGAGAAATGAAACACAAAGTCATCCTCTCGGTAGCGCAGCTCAAGACCGAGCTGGAGGCCCTGTGCGGGAAGCGAAAGTCGCTGCCCGCATTTCAGGTGGAATTCAATTCCCTCTGGCAGGGCCAGGGCGAAGATATCGCGGTATACCCCGCCAGGACAGAGCGTATTACCGTGGATATAATAGAAAAGCTTTGCGAGGAAGCCACTACGATGTTGGAAATGCGCATCATTGAGAAAATAACACGGAAGAGCGCCCAGGCCAACTTCGAAAATGGACTGCATGGGCAGGTCCAAAATCTGATGAGATCTCGTAACTACACCACTCTCCACGAGTCGGTAACCGGAGCCATCGAGACCACCAACATGGTGCAGCCAAAGGGAGGGGTAGGTGGAGCACTAGGCCACCCCAGAAGGTCCCAAGGTGCACCATCCCAGCAGAGCGAGAATTGTTTCACCTGCGGGAAACCAGGGCACGTGGCTCGAGACTGCACCCGCAGATCGGGAAGAGTAAGCCTACCGATGCCCAGCGAGAATACATCCATTCACAACGTTGACGTCGTGTGCAACTATTGCCAAAAAAGTCGCCACATGTGGAAAGACTGCAGGAAAAGATTGTCGCAGAACAAAAGCGATCCTGCCCAGTCTTCACAGCATCCCCAACGTCCAAGGGACTCAGGGGGCAAGAGTGAAAGGTCCACGGTGAATGCAAGTGCAAGTCGATCGAATACCGATGCCAGCTCACTGGGAACGATTAGAATAAATACATTCACGGCCCAGCAGAGACCCGCGCGCAGGAGGAAAACGACGCAGCAATTATTGCAGGTAACGCTGCCGGCGTCCAGCGCTACGGCCAGCGACTTTGATATCGTCGCATCATTGGCCGTGACCGGGGTACCTACCCTTAAAGCGGACACCAGGGCCCAGTGCAGTATACTGAAGGAGGGATGCCTCAAGCCCGAGACCATAGTGAGCAGGTGCTCCGTGGAGTGGCAGGTGAAAAATTCACCCCCCCCCCTCGGTATAGCAAAAATTGTGCTGGAGACACCGGCTCTAAATGTGGAACATTGGTTCTACATAGTCCCGAATAATGTGCCGCTAGGAGTCAATGGGCTGCTAGGAATGGACTTTATCAAGCAGCATAAAGTGGATATCCTGCATGGCGAGATGCTTAAGTTATATGGGCACTGCATGCCGCCACGGGACGGCGTGACGAGTATATATTAGGCACCACGCAGTAGAATTGCCGCCACAAGCAAGTACATAGGCCTGCTCACAAAGATAAATCTTCCTTCCGGAAACGGGTCTAACATGGATGCCGCCAAGGAAAATAAATTTGTCGGACTACTTATAAGGAGCGGAATCAGCCAAGGCTAAGTAGCGAGAATCCGTGCTATACCGTCAAAACCCAATAGAGTGAGTTTAGATGTTTATAAACACGACGGGGAAGTGCAGCAGCCGACGGTGACAACCGAGCCGTCGGAGATAGCGAAGGCCGTACGTAGTCGACAGGTCAAGACACTGCACGTAAGCTCAGAGAGCACGGGAAAGAAGGCCAAACGCTTTGCGCAGCAACAACGGAAGCCCGAATTGGTGCCCCCCAGCAGTGAAAAGCAAGCAGCTCGCACAGGAATAGTGTGCGAATACAACGGTGTATTCCATCTACGAGGGAACAAGCGACAGCGCACGCACGAGGTGCAGTATGGCACACCTTTTAAGGTCGGATCGAAGGACCTAGGATCGCAACCCTTGCCTGGGAAGACTGTAAAATCGGGGCATGGGTCCGGTAAAATGCAGAAAGCCGGAAAAAGAAATACTGATGCAGACTCTCTGAGTCGCATATATGCGACCACACGAGCCCAAGTAGGACAGGAAAGAAAGTCCCATAAGAAAGAGAAAGATAGCGCAATCGGGTATACGAACAGCCGCACAAAGCGGAGAGTCGAAGATACCTAAGGCAACCACTGTAACTCGTCGAAGCGAGAGGCTAAACTCGCCCACGAGAAAGAGAAGTGGATATGCCGATAGCAAAAATGCTGGCGGAAGCAAAAGCCCAGTCCAGCAGGAGTCAATGGAACGCGCCGCTGATGGTCGTGGAAACCCGATGCCGCCGGAGTGAAGAAAATGCACGTGGTGGTGGACTTTCGGAAGTTGAACAAAGCCACCATCGGAGACTCGTACCCAATGCCCAATGTCACCGAAATATTGGACCAGTTGGGACGGGCCCGATATTAAGGAAAAACGGTATTTTCCACTCCGCAGGATCATTTTGAGTCCATTCAGATTGAAGAACGAACCACCGACTTTCCAGCGGCTAATGAACTCCGCGTTAGCAGGACTACAGGGCTTCAAGTGCTATGTGTACCTCGACGACATGATACCACACGGAGTAAGAGCTACTCGCAATAATTTAGGCTTTTGCTCATTTCTGGCCATATATTTATGGTACTCGTTTCACCGTAGTGACGGACCACCAACCGTTCACCTGGCTGTTCGGAGTGAAGGACCCAGGTTCGAGACTAATGCGGTGGAAAATAAAATTGGCCGAATACAAATTTAATGTTGAATCTAAGGCCGGAAAGCGTAATACGAATGCAGATGCGCTAAGCCGTATATTCGCTACTACAAGGACCCAAGCAAGAGCTAAGAACGAAGTCCGTGAGTCGGAAGAGGACAGCACGATAAGGCAACTCGGCACAGCGAATGACCGCACAAAGCGGAGGGCCAAAGATACCCCTTACAGCCGTGGCAGCTCGTCGGAGCGAGTGATCAAGCTCGCCCAGGAGAAAGAAAAGGACAGCAAGCGCCCGGGTACCGTCAGCCGCACAAAGCGGAGAGCCGAGGATACCACGGGCCAGCACAGCTACGAGGCAGAGCGAGAAGCCGCGCCTGCCCATGCTACAGACAAGGATAGAGAGATCCGCAGCGTGCATGCAGATCGCTCTACTGAAGCCCACAGCCCCGCCAAAAAGCCGCACGGTCGGGGAAGGAGCAGACCACGCAAGCTACATACGCAAGACACTGGTAAGACTGCGAGCATCGCTGCCAAAGAAGGAGCGAGCCCAGCACAGCATCGCGGATCCGCGAAGCGCGGAAGGCCGCGAAAAGCAAACGTTGCAAGGCCGCTCGAGATAGAGAGCGACCCAACGGCGGAGTTACCGGTGGGCACACCGAGCGAAGAAACTGCGGACAGAGCACCGCAAAGGCCTGCTGAGGAAGCGAGGTACGGCGGGGCCCGTAGCCCACGAACTTCCTGCAGCGCTGACGAAGACAGCGTTATAAAAAAGTATAGCGACTGCCGCAGTGGCTTAGCCATCCCTTCTGCTGATGACCCGCTGAAAATAATTAAGGAATACCACGACACCTCCATAGGAGGGCACCAGGGTATACGGCGTACATTGCATCGGATCCGGACTAAGTACGACTGGCCCAGCCTGAGAAGGGATTTGGAAAAATACATATCGTCCTGCGAATCCTGCCAGAAGAATAAAATCAGAAAAAGGGAAAGAGTGCCGATGGTGGTAACCGACACCCCATCGAGGTCCTTTGAGAAAGTAGCGGTCGACATCGTAGGACCGCTACCAGAAAGCGCATCTGGAAAAAGATATATACTTACTATCTAGGACGCGCTCACAAGATACAGTGCAGCGATATCACTGCCGAACCAAGAGGCCTCGACAGTCGCTAGAGCACTCGTAGAAGAATTGATCTGCCGGCACGAAACGCCGGAAATAATATTGTCAGGTCAGGGCACGAACTTCCTCAGCTCGACCTTCAAAGAAATGTGTCGACTGCTGCGAATCAAAAAAATACAAACTACGGCCTATCATCCCGAATCGAACGGCGCATTAGAAATGTCACATCGTACCCTCGCAGCGTATCTGAAAAATTTCATAAGCGAGGATCAGGGAAATTGGGACGAGTGGCTGCCGTACGCAATGTTTACGTACAATACCACTCCACATACCGGGACCGGACTGTCTCCCGACGTGTTGGTGTACGGACGCGAGGCTGAGTTGCCGACCGCCGTGAAACAAGAGCCCCGCAGCACCTATGCCTACGATAATTACGTCCACGAGTTACGCGAGCGATTACGCGCCGCATGGACAGTAGCACGCGACAACCTGGAAGTCGCGAAAAGGAGGTCAAAGAATACGTATGACCACGGCGCACAGGTGCAGGAGTACGGCGTCGGCGAACGCGTACTCCTCCGTGACGAGACGGTGCGCAGGGGGCGGTCAGCCAAGCTGAACCCGAAGTGGACGGGACCTCATGAAATAGTAGAGAAGAGGCCCCCCGTCAATTATGTGGTCCGGAAGGGACGTAAAATCCAGGCGGTGCACGCAAACCGCCTGAAGCTCTTTATCGAGCACTAATAGCTCAGGAATTGAGGAATTCAAATACTTATAGCTAGTTAAAACTAAATATTAGCTAGAAAATAAATGTGGGAAGGAGCCCCTCAGGACGCAGGGTAGGGAGCTCCAATAAAGTAGAAGAGGTCTTAGAAGAGGGGACCTAATTTTATCAACAGGAAAAAGAGCGTATACATATCGGAAAAATATATTAAACGAAACAATTGAAAAGAAATTGCAATTTCATTACGCAATCTGGAGGGGACGGAATATTGTGACCGTGCCAGACAAGCACCTCGAAAAATGTATAGCATATTAATACTGACACAGGATAGTGTTCAGCGTAGAGTGTAAAAAGTATATATGGAGTAAATTGAAGAAATGAAGCCTCTAGGAGCATACTGAATTTTGGAAAAAATAAGTCAACGTGCACATTCTATTTGGTTGATATACACATGTTAATAAGCCGCAGAGTGAGGAAGAAGGCACGCGTAGACAATCTAGTGCCAAAGCTGAATAGAGCACAGAAAGGCTTACAGCGAAAATGGACACAGATAACGGCGAGAAATGCGCGAAAAGGGTTATCCAACTAACCCATACCTTCATCGTCCTAATGCAACAGCAAGGGTGATGGCTATACGTCGCGCCAACCCTAGAAAAATTGTGGGAAAAAATCCCACTCGGCTTGAAATGTTAGATAATACGGAATACTGGCTTTAATAGGCGTATGTATTGTAACCGCCCCAGGTTTCAGTGTGAAAACAACAGGGCGATCGTCTCAAGTCATCCGGAAAGATTACCTTCCCCAGTACGCCCTGAAAGTGAGGGACATGGAGGCTGAGGCACCTCCGATACGCACCGAGGAGGAAGTTTCACTGTCAAGCGTGCTGCGAGATCCGGAGGGGCTACACAAGCTCGGAGATTCGAGCAGAAGCCTTGGTCGGCTTCCTTCTGTTTAAGTGTTATAGGTACATACGGAACCGGACACCGACAAGGTCAACAGAGGCAACGACCCCGGCAGTAGCCGAGGTGAATATTAATCTCGAGCCACTCGGACGACAACAGCCACAGGAGCGACCGCGATCCGAGCGTACCACGGCCTGGGAAACTCGCCCCGTCAGCCGAGTGCGATGGCCAGATCGACCATGAAGAAAAAATAGCAAAAGAAAAATTGTCCAATGGTAGAGATTATTATGTATTATGTCTGCTATATTATCCAATATAGAGAATATCATTGTAAGAGGAAATACAGGAACCAATCGAAAAAAAAATTTTTAGAGGAAAAATTTTTCTTTTTAAAGGGGGAGGGATGTTGTACCGTGAACTAATTCTTTGTACGTTATTTCGCCATTGTCCTCCTTTTCGTGAGGACCGCGCACCAAAGTAGAACAATGTGCAAACGTAAGCATCGAGCTGCCCGCAATGACTGCAATGAGCTCGAGCTTGGAATTTGCAAGCAAAGATTATTATGAAATCCATTCGACACTCGATTTCAGTCAATGGGGCAAATTAACTGCTTTGCCAAAATCAGTCTAAAGTTTAACATTAACCTGAACGGTTGATCGCAGGTCAGTAGTATGTGTACACCTTTGCTCCATCCCACTCCTATCCTCACTCCTTCCCCCACCACGCAACTACCCCCACCACCTCACTTTTCCACCGCCGCGCTACCCACTCTGCTTGACCAGTATCGGTAACATGGAGATGGTAAAGTGAGTTGGATGCATAGGTGTACACATACTTGGAATAAAATATTTGACTCACCCTTGTGCTGGCTGCAGCTGTGACGACTCTCCAGAGTGACGGGACACACACATATGCACACACACACACACATTCTCTCTCTCTCTCTCTCTCTCGCTCACACACTCACTCACTCAAAAACCACAGCTACGCGTACAGTAATACGGATTACTCGCACCCATGGAGCTTGGGCACCGTCGGGCGTGGGCATCCGTATCCCGATCAGCGTATCATTACCACGCGCTGCTTCGATCGGATCTAGATTTCCGGCCTCGTCAATTAAATGATCGAGGCCGCATACTACACACTTTACGAGCAGCACCGGTAACGCACTAATCGACGGCTCTGGGTAAAATAGGTGCTGCCAATCGATGTATATCGATTCCTCGAAATCGACCAGCAGTACCTCACAGTACCCGTCATCATCCATGTCGATGATCGACCCGCGCATAGTCCTTTCATTCTGTTGAGAATTCCTTCCAGATGAACCTTGACCGATCTGTGAATATATTGGAACGGGATGAGACCTCACTCGAGGCAAGAGGAAAATAACCAGACACATAGATGTTATGTTGAGGAAGTGGTTTATTTCTACCTTCCTTCGCAGTATTCAAAAATTCAATTTCAAAACAACACCAGTCTAATAAAATATATGACAGTTCAGACCAAAAGGACTTTAATTTAGAAAATTATCCAAAAAGTAAATTTTGCAAACAAATACAAATTATAAAAAAGATTAACAATTGAGCTGTAAATTGACATATTATGAGCAGCACACAATTGTATTAATTGTGCGCTGAGTGAAAACATGAGCAAGCGGTGCATGCAACGTAGTGATAGCTACGCTGCACGACACGCTCAGACTGGTGAGTGCAAAAACATGAATGAGTTAGTAATTTGAATTTGGCATTGTAATGTGAGCAGCACACAATTATATTAATTGTGTGCTGAATATGAACTTGAGACAGCGGTGCGTGCAACGTAGTAACAGCTACGCAGCACGACACGCCGATGCCATTGAGTGCGAAAATGTGTGCGTAACTCACTGCAACCACTCAGCACTGTATTGCAGAGTAGTTGCAATGAATTAATAATGAGAGCACTCTCAGTAAATGTTGCAGGAGTGCTGGTCTATGTGAACTCAGCTACGCAGTCAGCACTGCGTAGCACAATACAAACAGATATTGAGGCTGTACAAATGAACTGCGTATAGTCACTGTACTTTCCCAGCAGAATTTCTGGAGGAAAGTACAGTGAATAGACCACACCGGTATAATTGTATTAATTATACCGGCTAAAGCAAGTGAGGAGAGCATGATGCTGCATGTGCTGCAGCGCATGCCACGAGTGAGCCAAAGTGGTGATGCACCGTATTTCTCTTTTCACTGACATTGAATCTCTACCAAATTATGTCAATGTACTCTTACCTTGAGCAAATGAGTCCTGATGAGCGAGATGTTGAGCGAGTCCGATGTATAAATGTCCGAGGAAAATGCTTGAGTCCTATGGATGCGCGTGCTGTCCAGTGGATGTGTGTCGCAAAAGTGCCGAATTCTCAAGATGGCTGCGAGTATGAAAGTTTCGTTGGGCGCTGGAGTCAGTTGAGCGAGATAGCCGGTGAGCGAAACCGAAGTCAAGCGAGAGAGACATCCTCTCGCTCGACGCGGCGTGCCCACGAGGCACATTCTCGGCTTCGCGAAGCCCATGCTTCGGCTATCTTCGACTCAACCGAACACCG
Source organism: Cylloceria caligata (assembly GCA_963942595.1). Lineage (NCBI taxonomy): Eukaryota > Metazoa > Arthropoda > Insecta > Hymenoptera > Ichneumonidae > Cylloceria > Cylloceria caligata. The sequence goes on from OZ012705.1 coordinate 37,698,630, forward strand.
CGTAGTAAAGCAGCGCAACAGGTAGGCGCACGACGATTATCGATCACCGTGCGCCAGCTGATTTTCCAACACATTCCATACAACCACACAGGACACTCCAGCGCACAAGTCACTTATTAAAAATCGTCTCCTCTCAGAGCGCTCCTCGATATATAATTTATAGAGTTTGTCCTCCAGTCCACACAATGCCGAGCACATTAGATCCGTCCGCAGACACACGGCATTATTGTTAGTGCTACAAATCACCCGACACACAAAAACTGCCGCTAGGTCGTCGCCCAGATTTACCGGATACAATTTTTTTTTCGAACTAAACTCTCGACGTGCACTGCTAAAGACAGACTGAATGCTCCGGATGAGGCTGGCGGTGATCACAGTGTTTGAAGATAACAAACCCCCTCTGAGTCATAACTAGGTGTGCAGCGCTTTGAATGCAATGTCAGCAGTTTTGCACGTGCGTACCGCTTTACGCTGTGTTTCTCGTGAAGCGAATGCTCTGCAGTAAAAGACACAGAATATGATACCGTGCCGCGAGAGACCTCGATTATAATATTATATTATAATTTACATATAATTATAAAAGAAGAGACACAGTAAACCGATGTATTTGTTTTTAATTAATCAATATTGTATTTAAATCACTTTACAGATATTTACCGTCGTATGCAACATCCCTGCAAACACGGTAATCTTCGCTCGGAGATTCCTCTGCCGTTAAATTTATTTTTATCACTGTCTGATCGTCGAGAGGCAAAAGCATTGTAATATTCACGCACTAATCTGTCGTTTTTCGTTACATTATCGCTAAAGAGATTATTAAAGCGCGACATGGTGAAGCCGCACGACATAAGGTGTAGGAATACGATGCAAAATTGTGCACACACATCCGACGTATTACTTTGTAGCTGCTTGAGGCCGTACCGATAGAACTTGCAGTTTCGTCGTAGTCGGGCGAGATGTTGCGGTATCACCGGTGGTAGCCCGTAGCTATCAAAGTACATTCCTTTTCCATGATGGTTAACGTACATGGCGATCCAATGCTCTCCAGGTCCGTCGTGGTTATCCGTGTTAACTACGAGTCCGGCTGGTAACGACCATACACGAGGAATTCTGTCAGCCGGGTATACGCAAACGGTTGAAAGTGGTAGATACTGCAGACTCTCGTAGATTTGTCTAGTGTTCATGCTGAACACATAGTCAATGATTAAATGATGACCGATACGCTTTGAAAGACGTATATATATGCAAAATTTATTTCACAGCGTCGTCGATCGTGTCACGACCACATGATGAAGATTTCTCCTCTTTTTTATTCTCTTCCTCTTCGTCTGCTGACCAAACATCCATGTATGATTCTCCTTTAAATGGATGCTCGCGAAGCCAATTTTTTATTTGGAAAGCCTGGCGCATTGCACAATGCGAAGACGCTGTATCGTTTATCATAGCGTGTCTGAAGCATTTTCGCAAAGATTTCGGCATAAATGTGTACGATGGGGCGTTCTCCTCATCCTCCAGGTTGGAAATTTCACGACTCGTGATATCGCAAAGAAGTATAGCCTTCTCGTGACCGCGCGTATAAATGCGTCTTGATTTTCGCGAAATTTCACGCAAGTTAGCGTATACCTGTTTACAGCTCACATCGCCCTCGTACCACTCCATACCGTGAAAATATTTCGAGAGAAAATTATTCTGGCTTCTCGATTGCTGTGGTAATTCGGCAAAGTGACACGGCGGTGCAACGATCCAATGAGCAGAGTACGGTCTATCCACTGCTACCACGGCAATTTCTTTCGGAATAAATTCCGAGTCTTTACCACGCATTCCCTGTATATCCACGACGATATCCATTTTCACGTCTAATCCGTACAGATGACCGAGTTCGACTGATTAGTTACTCGCGGACACGCTTCTACGTATCTTAACACGAAATAATTTTATGCCGACATCAGCACATTTTTCGCTTATCCGGTAAAATCCACCATTACCTGCCGAGAGGTATCAATTTCAAGGACATTATCATATTCCGCGTAGACTACACAATTTATCGTTGAAGCAAGCGCATCCTCAAATCGTACCTCTATTTTCACACTACCGTGCTTTATTAAATTCCAATGTGTATTGCTGTTCGCCGAAAGATCGGGTGTCAAATCAAAAGCAAACAGACAGTATCCATCGCGATAATTATCGCGATCAATCGAATTACCGTCGTTCAAGAAATGTATTCCAGTTCCCGAAAACAACGTTTGAAAAGCATCCACGTATAGATGATTTTTCGTGAAATCAGGTTGTAACGGTTTCGAAGGTATTTGAGCACCATCTACATACTACGAGAGATAATTTATCTTGTAATTTTGGAAATTGAACGGATTCATACTGAAGTCACCGTTAATTGCTTTGTTATCGACAAAACCGATAATTATACGCTTCGGCAACTGACCTAACACGATATTATCGATAGTCTCTCCATGAACACCCGAGTGTATTGAAACGGCTTTTACCTCGACTCTCGTGAGAGGATATTTAGCCGTAGATTTTGCCAGAGTTCTAGCATGTGAGAGCAGCACACCAGGAGCTATTTTTGTTCTACGAACGAGAAGCGATGCCTCGAGAATCTCGCATTGACCATTCTTTGTATCCCCCACAAGACAAAATGAATCTCTAGACCGAACCAGCCGTAGGCGCATCTCGACACCGTTTAATAGGAACCGCTCCTGATTGAATATATCGCAATGCAGATGACCGAGCAAGTCTACAGTTTTTTCGACATTAAAAAATTGTTTTCTCTTCACAAGACCCGTATTTTCCGATGTTATATCATCAATTTTTCCAGGTGTATCGTCGTACCAGAGCACGCTCGTGAGATGCGAATTTTTTGCTGCTGGACCGTAATTCAAAAGTGTTTCTATGTACGCTAGATAAGCGTAGGCATTATTTGGAGGTGAAACTAATTTTTGATTCAGGTATACATCTACCTGATTAAACATAGAATGCAAGAGATTGTTTACAGGGCCGGCACTTACTTTCGACGATGTGCCCGCGGCAATTTCCGTAATGGTAGGAGATGTTATTTTCACTCTCAGACTAAGCATAGTATGCGCGAGATCGATATACTCATCACCCTGTCCGGGAATAACAAATTCAATCGGTGAATCATCTGTTAGCGAAGATATTGGTTTGTAATACACCCAATTGGAGCCTTCGATAGTAGTTTGCGTCGGTGGGAGTGAAAATAATTCAAGTTCCGATTTAAGACACTCGCACGAGTGCGCATGTAGAAAAGCCATCTTGTTTCAGCTATCAAAAAATATCTGCAACTGTTCGTTGACGAGTCTTCTTCTTCTTATTGTTCTTATTATTCTTCTTATTCTTTATTGTTTTTCTCTTTATTACACTTTTATTTTTACGAGAGATACGTCGTGGTTTACGTTCGTTCGATGAATGAGGAGTACGTGAAATTTTGCGCTTTTTATAACCAGACCCCCGCATGAGAGTGTCAATTTTTTCAGAGACTTTGCGTTTGAGATTACTACCTGATTCTCGCGCTCTCTCGCGAATAGCATCTTTCACAGATATATTTCTATCGAGGATATCACCGGCTACGTTTACACCAGCGCGCAACGCCTCTTTTCCAACTGCTTTAGCACCCTTCTTTAAAAGTGGTAACACTCGACGAAAAAGGCCCCCGAGAAAGCTACCGATACCGTGTCCTCGCTGATTAGGTGTTCCGATATAAACATGGCTAATACCACCGTACCCGCGACGGCCCCATCCGTGCTGCACACTGTCAATATCATCCATAGTGGTGTAATCAATCGTGGGACCTTTTGAAATGTAGTGTCACAGTCAACGTTCCCTGCTCGAATGTTATAGGATCCCCAAATTCGTCTCTTATATCGATCTCGATAGTGTGTAAATTATTGCGCAAGAGAGGTATATATCGTGGCGTTGGAAACGATTTAATTTTTATCGAACCATACGGACAGTCATCAGTATCAATGGGAACAACTCGTAAGAGGGGTGTTTGTACATCGCCTGTAATATAGCTCTCGCAGATATCTGTGTATAAAAACATGCTGCCCGGTATAGCACCGGTGAGAGATGCAGGCCTCGACCCTGTGTATTCACAATGCGGTCCTATCATTACGGGGCTACAAGCCTCTTCCGAGAATCCTAGTAGCCTTGCGATAGCGGGCGATACGCGAAAGTCGTGGTAGCGTAGATCGTCGCATACGCATGCCACTTCGACCTGCCTGCTCGGAAGCGATTTAAAGCGCAAATGATCGGCCACGTGAGGTAGCTGATTTATGCTCTCCAAAAGAGCGTCTATAGAGCGATATACACCAGGTGCTACTTGGTCTCTATCAGCGCTCCTCCGTGTTAAAAGATTTAAACCCGATAAATCATAATCACCATCCTCAAAAGTTACGAGACTTTCTACAGTAGGAACATGTAAAAGAGTCATCGGATAAGCAATTTCCACAAGAGAAACAGCCCATTCTCCGTGCAGGCGTATCTGACGCGGTAGTTTTGTAATAAATTTCGTCGTCGTATTATCCGGAAAATACTGCATACTACTGTTGCTCGGTAGTACGACAAAGAAAGAGCTATCCTTGGACCTCATATTTATCACGGACGATGATCCCGAGCGTTCTTCTTCTTCTTCCTTGTCCTCTTCTTCTCTTTCGTCTTCTCAGATGACGGAGGCACTCGTACTCGTGATAATTCTGCTTCGTAGAAAATACCGTCGATAGTCTCGTTATTCAGATCGTGTAAAATATACACGAATGGCTTTCGATTCACCGATATTCGTTGAATCTTGAATAATTCGTTACTCCAACCACGCTCATATCCTTTCACGAAAGCTGCTTTAGCTGTACTGATACGTACCAAGTCACCGACGCTGTATTTAGGCTTTTTAATTTTTTTCGCGTTACGCTCGTGACGCCGTGCTAAATTGTCTCGGGCTATAGAGGCATTTTCGAGGGTTACTTCGCTCGGAGGAATACGCGTTCCGCTGTGTCTAGTGTGATTATAAGCATATGACAAATTTTGTAAAACATCGATGTAACGCTTATTTCGCGTGTATGTAACGTAGCGCCACATTCGCTCTTTTATTGTTCGATTAAAGCGTTCGGCAATCGAGGCTTTTATATCAGGGTTACGAGCAGCGTGGAAATCGATATTCTTTTTCTTGAGAATTTGCTGAAACGGTGTGCCGATAAATTCTTTGCCTCGATCAGTATGCAATTGTTGCGGGCGACGATTGTTACTGCGCGCGAGTATGCGTGTGAGACCGCGGGCCACGTTTGCGCTCGTTTTGTCACGCAAAGCCTCGACCCACGCGTATTTGCTCAACACATCAATAACAACAAGCAGATACGCGTACCCATCGTTGTACGTGGCTATCGAGCGAAGATCAGCTAAATCAGCCTCCCATACATCGTCTATATTACTCACACTGTACGTACGACGGGGAAATCGTCGTCGTATGAGATGATGCATGTTATATGAATCCTGTGTCTCGAGCCATGGTAAAACATTTTTTCGCGCTACTCTACGATCCACCTGGGCCACATGTTTGCTCGAGAATAGGAAGCAGGATGAGCGGTGTCATAATAGATTTTTTGAAGAATTTTTATAATTTTAGCGATGACCAGTTAAATGGTGTTTACGCTGTATGTATATTAAATAACGATAATTTTTATATTTCTCACAAATAAAGCAATATTTTTATTTCACTATGCATACATCTCTATATACAAATTTTACGAATCATCAAATTCTAAACAACAATATTATATCCATGGATGTAGCACTAGAAAGCCAGAACAAAAGGAAACACTCGATAAGAAAGACGGGACAAAAGGAATCAACGATGAGAAAGTCAGCACAAAAGGGAACGGTAGAGAGATAGCAGCTACTGTTACGAATAGCAGCGCAAAAAGAACGTTCCGATAACGATTTTATACATGATAAATCAATTTTTTTCAATGTATTGTACACAGTAAATATGTTACATGAAATTAGACAAAAAGATTATTTTTTAATATCGCGAATTCACCCGTAAAACTATATACTTTTTTGCGTTATACTAATTAGCGTATTTCACAATAGCCATACGGTACAGTAGAGTACAGCCCGTGCCGTTTTCGCTTCGTGTTGACAGGCTCGCATGATTTCGTTTCTTTACGCGTTACTACATGATGAAATTCCGTACGTCGAAGAGCGTCGAATTTTAAAATAATAGGTACGCTCCTTGCTTCTGTCACGAAAGATCGTAATGCGTTATAATTTACGTGACGGCTATTCGCAAAGTTTAGCGTGATACCCTTCACTTTACATTTTTCAATAATCGTACCGTCGGGTTTACGAACAAGGTTCGCGTAAAATTTTGGTCCACCCGAAACGAACGAAGTTATATAACTACCAGGCCCGTATTCACTTAATTCATCCGTAAGATCCCCTAGAAATTGACGGATTGGCGGCTCATACTCGTTACCACCGAGATGGCTCACGTAAATACAGGAGTCCGTATCGCAGTACAATATTCGTCGCCCGAGCCCCTCAAGATAACTGTATAATTTTAGGCGTGCCTGAGCCGTCGTGTATGCTGCAATCACGGCGTTTGATGTCGGTGATGGTTGGATAGCATCGCGGTTGCTCACATAGTTTACATACATAATCTTGTGATTAACCGGTAGCATCCCCGTCACCTCAATCTCCGGACTCGTTAGTAAATTCATTAACTCCGCGCGCGTTAAGACGATAACGGTTTTCGTGAGATTCTCTCGTTGACCAAACTTTCCCCAGAATGAATTAAGAGCCAATTTCGCTAGTGAACGTAAACCCGGATTTGGCTGCAAAGCACTTCGCTCGAGATATACACCCTCAGACTCCTTGTACAATGCTATAAAACGCTCTATTGCTTCCTCGTCATCGTTACACTCTGTTGGCGGACCACTCGCCTCCTGTTTTATTTTTAGGAATGTATCGATGTACTCGGCAAAATGACCGCCTCGTCGCGTTGTCGAGTCATACTGCGTAACAACGTATTGCCAAATTTCATAGATACGCGTCACTTTATATCCGAGCGACACAGCTTTTCTCAGTTCGTCCACGACCCATGTGCCGTCAAACGCTCGCTCAGTCGTGTCATCGTGTGTACAAACCTCGGATGTGTCCATATCTGTACAGCACGTTCTACACAGGGGGAACAGTAGTTTCCCATGCATGCGAACAGGCAGTACGGGTATATACAAATCGCGCGGTGCCAGCACGGTACACTTCACGAGACCTTCGACGACACTTACAAGGAAAGGTAGTTTGGTGTCCCCCTCCGATTTTAATGCAACTCACGTATGTTGTAGAGCATCGAAAACTAAAAGACACGTATTTTTTTTTATCGGCGGAAAAACATTTTTAAGGGGTGAAATCGCTCTTCAAAAATAGGGGTGATTATGAAGTTTTACCCCTAAAAATGAATTTTTTTCTTCAACTCCGCGTGGAATTTTTATTGTCTTCAATGAGGAGTATTTTGGTTTTTGTTTTATTAAAATCGGTTAACGCCGTTTGGGTGAAACTGCAAAATCACCCCTCGACATGCTATTTTTGAAGGGCGATTTCACCCCTTAAAAATGTTTTTCCGCCGATAAAAAAAAATACGTGTCTTTTAGTTTTCGATGCTCTACAACATACGTGAGTTGCATTAAAATCGGAGGGGGACACCAAAGTACCTTTCCTTGTTAGATCGTTTTCAAGTCCTACGAATTCTCGACACTCGTCACCTACGTACAATTTCGGGTGTCCAGCGGGATATTTTCCATTCTTACACACCCACGGATACAGCGAGCAAACATCCACATAGCGTATCTGCTCCCCATTCGCGACGTCGTACAAGCTTACAAAATTTTCCGTTCGACCGCCAAAGAATGCATCGCGTGGTTCGAGAGGCGCCTGCTTGACCATGGCGTGATTTTTCACGTATATCGACATTTCCTCGTTATTCTCGAGTAATCTGTCAAAATCGCATTCCCATATTTCGGTTAGAGTGTACCCTTTCGATCTGATTCGCCCGGAAATAAGAATGGTACGCTCGTATCGCTTATCCAATGTATCGCCGAATTTAGTTCGAGCATCTCTATTCACGCGATAACATCGCGGACAACCGTGCCAAAAGCAGCCATGAAACTGAAGAACGTCATGGACCCCCGCATCCACGTAGTAACCGTCCACGGCCGGTAGGCTGGCCGGAGGGCGATACTCTCTCGTGCGTCCAGCATGAGCGATAACGCAGTTGAGCTCACGCTCGAGCCATACGAGCTATACGACGGCCTTGCGCGATTGCTTATCGCCCCAGCGATATCCTCCTGGTGGTAAAACCGCAATGCGATCTTTCTGTAGAAAATTCTTTCGAAATACTCTCATACATGCTGATGCTATCGTGCATGCTTCTGTAAAGGGGCACACGCTCCCACAACGTATAAGTAACTCTCGAAAAGCTAAACACGCTCGTCTCATAACCGTAACATCTGTACGACAATATTGCACAAATTGCGTCGCAAAATCAAATTTATAATCTACGCGACTCGATTCTTCCTCATACCATTTTAAAAAGCGCTCGCGATCCACTGAGAACATGGTATCGGGTGAGTAAAAATGCAAAGCCGGCAGAGGACCTGAGTAATTCTGATATTCCGGTGTGTCTAATAAATAAAGAAATGTACCTTTTGCCACCTCATCAGCGAAACCAAAGGCCTTAGGTAAAGGTCTAAGAGCCATGGGTAAATAGTTTAGACTATCGAGAAAAACGACATCGCCACTTTTCATCGAGACAATCTTCGTACCATTCATAATCAGAGAGGGCAGCTGTGTTTTTTGCACCTCGATTAAATACCGTAGAATAAATTGTGCGTCGAAACCTCTAGCATTATGGGCGATGTAGATGGTCTTTTTAAATTTTTGCGATAATGCCAATTTTACGAGCTCCCCAACAGGATCATCGATAAACACGAATTCACGTTTACCACAGTTAGCAAAATCGGTCTCTATATCTGTGATATCCAGACATGCCATACATACGCATTGTGCAACACATAAATTCGGCTCGTGAAATCGTGTCGATTTATCATCATGCAATTGCTCGTGTTGCTGCGTCTCAAAATCATAAAATAAAAATCTCGTGGAAGACTTGTCTTTTTTCTTCTCCTTTTGCGCCTCTGGTTTCTTAAGAGGTGCTATAAAACATGCATGCGTAGTCGGCCGCGTTTGTTTGCATGTAGCACAAAACGATATACCACATACATGCATCTTTTTATGTGTGGTTTTAATCATACGCGAGCAGCCTCTACAGATTTTCAATGCGTTACAGACGCTGTACCGTCTATATTTACGAGACGTGATACCCGCGGAGCCCTCACTCTTGTGATGAGCGAGGCAAAAAGCACCAAAGAACGAACGATTACAGTCTGCGCAATACTCAGGCTGAGAGTCTCTATTACCGTTGCAATAAGTGGATTTACATCGAGCACATTGATAGCTACATCGATGCTCGAGTGCTCAAATATACTTGGAATTACATTGCGTGCAGAACCCCCGACTACCTAGCGCACCGGCGAGATTTAATATCGGTTGATAGTGATGAGAACGCTCGTAATAGAGAATAAAGAGTGTATGATTAATTTTACCTGTTGCAGTGAGTACGTATTTTCGCCCATCGTACAGAGCCGGAACGCGTTTTCCGAAGGTGAGAAATTCATAAACAACAATCGCTATACCCTCGTGAACCAAGTACTCCTGAAAGAGCTGAATTTCGCGCGCACCACACCCCCTAGACGGTGTCGTTACCCCTGCATTACGTGTGAGCTCTATCGCCGCTGTATATTGCGCACCTCGAAGCCCGTTCCGAATTTGACACCATCGTCTGTGTAGCACACCCGTACGTATTTGACCGCGTTCGGCATGCGCTCGGGCAGTGACAAGGGATCGTTGTAGACACAAATTATCGCGATTACTTATGCGTAAAATTGACTTTTTTGCTATAGACTCGTGTGTAAGCCTAGTGCCCACACCAGCTCCTTCGACGCCTCGTACTATACATGTCGCCATTCTACATGTACCAGCGTCTATTCGAAATTCGCGCGCGCTCTGAGCTACACTATTAATTAGACGCCATATATCGTCGGGAACGATGTCACGAGCTGGTCGAAATGATAACCATACAGGTCCTTGCGCAAAAGACGGTACGCTCAGGGTCATACCCACATAATCATGTCCTTCGCACGATTCTGTAAGACGTGTGAGAACATCTCGTACACCTCCCTCGAACCATGTCAGATGATCGATACCGACCGGTGGCTGACGAAAATAAAAATCTGTCTCTCGACCCTGCATCCTAAAGCGTGAAAAATAACGTCTCTGCTCGTTGTCGATACCGAAACGTTCACCAGGAGGCAAAATATCACCACCCCGTGCAGCAGTCCTTCCATCGCCAGTCTATCCACCTGCAGGCATAATTAAACTATTTATTAGAATTTTTATTAAATTTACTTTAAATTTTTGTTTGTCGCTGGCTATATACTATGCATATAATTCGTGTAACGTAAGAATTACAAACTTATATTTGCTTCTAGTCCTCGAATCCGTCGACTGCACCCGGGAACCGCCGACGCATTTCGTAAACCAACTCGATTGTCGGCGGTCTCGGCACAGTTAATCGTGCAAAGCGAAAAACGTTTGGGTCCGTCTCGTACCCTGCTTTTTCATTTTACTATTATTATCCGCGTAATTTTTTTATTTTTGTCATCGTAGTTGTATTATTAAAAGCTTACCTGAATCTACAGGGTCCTCCTCCTCTTCCTCCTCCTCCTCCTCCTCTTCGTCGTCATCGTCTACGTCTTGCTCCTCCTCCTCCTCCTCCTCTTCTTTTTCTTCTTCGTCTTCTTCTTCTTCTTCCTCCTCCTCTTCTTCTTCTTCTTCTTCTTCTTCCTCGCTGTCTGTATTGCTGTTGGCATCATCGTTTGAACTGTATTGTCGCGATGGGCCTGCGACGGATTCATCTGGTTCTCTCGAGGGGCCTGCCATGAAAAGACCGTTTGTAGGTTTATAACCGCAGAATGGCTGGGTAAAATTTATCCAGCGATTCCCTACGGTGCTGTCGCCATCGTTGTCCCTGCTATGATCATCTGAATCGGTTCTACCCTCCTCATCGAAATCATAGGTGTCGGATCCCATTTCTGCGTCCTCATACCGTCGAACTATATAAAAATCTTATGAAATAAAGGAAATAAAATAAAAGTAATTAGCGCTGTATATTACTTACGTCTTTCATTGAGTATGGGTTGCAGAGCAGTCTCATTCAGCCAGCCTCGTCGACGAATAACACGCACCACCGAATCAATAATTATTTGATTATCAAACAATCCAATATTATACGCGTCAACTAAATCGCGCTGATGACACTCGCACAGCATACCGCGAATTTTACAAACAACCGCCTGTGTCGGAAGTTCCCATAGGGTGATCTGTAAATTTCTTCTACCCCAGCGCGAACGCAACGACGGTCTACGCTTCAATATAAACTCTATCAATTTTCTTATCAATGAGCGCTTTACCACTCTGACCATGATTGTGCTGTTAGAGTAGTAGTGGTAACCACAGTAAATCAGACAATTAACTAGAGAATTTTTAAAGCGGCTCACTTTTATATATATTCCTTTAACAAGCTCTCTCTCTCTCTCTCTCTCTCTCTCTCTCTCTCTCTCTCTCTCTCTGCATATACTGCAACGATGTAATGAATACGACTAACCAAGAAGATGGCCGCACGCGAACGCTTTACAAAAGCAAGACCTAGGGAAATATTTGCGATGGTGATGTATTTAGTTATCGAGTTTCGCTGATGAAAGTCATATTGTTTTCATCTAATTTCAAGGCACTCGGCCATGAGGAAAATCATCAAATTTCACCGACGAATATTATTTAGTTTTCATGGTACATATTATCTGTATGTCAATGTGTGCGTGTGCGCATAAGTGTGCGCGAGTATGCAAGAGTTTTGGGATATATCTGCTGCTGTTACTAGGCTGTTGAGGAGAATGCGACAAATATCAAAGGATATTGGCTAGCAATTTTCAGGCGTATGATTTGCAGTATCAAAAGAAGAGGCAATGCAGTTAGGTGGTGGGGGAAATCTGTATAAAACGGAGTATGAACACCACCGACGATTCATTCGAAAAGTTACAGTCTACAGGAAAGCAATAAAAATGGCAAATAACGGTGCTAAGCCTCATGCGATATCGCAGTATATAGCGACCCCCGTTATGTACGGTTTAAATAAATCATTTGGTAAAATAATCGTAGCCGGGTTCGAGTTGAACTCTACGTGTACGCTTACATCGGTGGTGAAAATATTGTCGAATACTTTTACCGGAATTACACTCGGTGCGGACGAGTGGCGAGTGTTTAAAAGTGATTTTTCTCGCGTACAACAATATTTCGAAGCTCATGGGACTGATGCCGAGAAAATGTGTAATACCCGCATAGAGCACACAACGCATTACACACTTTTAACCTCGTGTTACCAGCACAGAGCTGTGTCATTTGGTAAAATAAGCGGTAGCGCTGATGAGGAATACGAAAATCAAGAGGAATCTGGAGAATCGAAACGGAAACGCTTCCGAAAATACTCTCCAAACATTGTTCTTCAGCGGTCTACATTTGATATGCTCGTCGAAATAAGTAGAAGAATTGATATTCATATGCAGGCTCTAGAGAGCAAAAGTGAAACGATTCAGAGGTGTATGAACGAGGTGGTATCATATGTCCGTGAAAAGATAGTTGTCAGTGAAATGCCTCGTGCAGTAGCGTATGAGATCATCGGTTCCAAGGACTTCTTTGAAGAAGCGCTCGAACACATCGCGATGTTGCTAACGCCAGAGGATACGGAGTTTATGAAAATTATTTTGTCCGAAATAATTGTGCTGTTTCGTGGTCATATCGCTGATCATGCATCGGGTGTTGCGTTGCGAACGCAATAATTCTACGTATGTGCAGCTATTTGTGATAAAGAAACTGTTGTAAATAATTGTATATAGTGTACATTTCGCTCGAAATATTATAAAGTATACACCGATGTCAGTCACGGTGAGAGAGAAAGAGAGAGAGAGAGACAGTCGTAAAACCGAAGCATCAGCAAAGGTCTGCGCTAGAAAGAAGACGGATCGCTCGTCTCTGTTTTATTAACACAGCAGATCATGGAATACGTGCCAATGTCGATTAGCAGCAAAGCAGCGGAGCTTGGTAAGTAAAAAATATAAAATAATTTTAAATCATGTGATATTTATTTTTAATTAAAAAAATAATGTTTTGCAGAGCGAGCAGCCCCTGCATATGAGCTGACACCGAGGGTTCGTTATTCGTGTCATGGAGAGCGAGAGGAAGATAGAGCTAACTTCGGGAAAGAAAAGTGCCACCCGACATCCTCATCCGCAGTTGTCATATCAGGTAAGACAATATCGATTATTCTGTACACGATGTTTTTTATTGATCAGTGCGCTCAATTAAATAGTTGTTTCGTTCTTTTTTCAGAAGTACACTATGATGACAACGTCCACAGCGAAAAATAATTTAAAAGCAATATTACGAGTGATAATACAAATTAATTCCATATAGCGATAAAAATAAAATTAACGGTGAAGGAATCTCCGAGCGTGGATAACCGTGTTTGCAGGGCTGTTGCATACGACGGTAAATGTATAAAGTGCTTTCCATAAAATATTGGTTAATTTAAAAATATCTGATCTTACTGTGTCTCTTATTTTTATAGCATAATAATTGAAGTCTTTCTCTCTCTCTCTCTCTCTCTCTCTCTCTCTCTCTCTCTCTGTGAGGGATCATATTCTATATCTTTTACTGCAGAGCAAGCACTTTGCGAGGAGTATAGCGCAGGGCTATGCATGCTCGAAAACCTCTTTCGTTGCATTCAAAGTGATGGATACCTAGTTATGATTCATAGGAGGCTGTTATCTTTATGCCTGTGATACTCTCTAGTAGCGTCTCGAGCATTTAGTCTGTCTTTGGCATCCTGTTTGGAAACAATAAAAAGCAATATGTATCCACGATACGGCAAGGAGATTTTAAGCGACGCGTTTTGGTGCCGATTAATGTTTGTCGAGAGTGTAATGAGTGTGTTTCTGCGTACGCAGGAAATGTGCGATGCATACGACGAGCTGGAAGAACTCCTACGTAGTGTGTATTTAGTGGAACGTCGTGGAAGACCCATTGAACTTGGGGAGTTGCATATCGGCATGTCCTGTATTGTGCCTCGTTTCAATAACGTTGTCCGCGGGGAAGTGGTTTACCCGGACTTTGATGGGTACTGCGAGGTGTTGCTAGTCGATTTCGGCGAAACTATTTACATCGACTAGTCTCACCTATTTCATCCGGATCCTCTAGCAAGTATGCTGCCGGTTCTTGTCATGGAGTTTTCCATATACGGACTCGAACGCGTGGATGTTGCAGGTATCGAGCAGCTCGTCGAAGAAGCGTGCGGTGGAGATGACTTGATCGCTGTCATGATGCGACCTCTTGCCGGCGATAGCGTTCCACGGGTTCGCTTATCGAACGGTGAACGCGTGGATGTGGCGGCGTTTATTATAGAAGCCCTCGGTGATGAGATAGATATCGGCTACGATATCGATGCCGTGGACGAGGGCTTTGACGAGGACATAGTAATGAATTAAAGACCCTGTGCATGTGTATGTGTGTGTGTGTGCGTGTGTGAGAGAGTACATTCGAGAGACAGGAGTTTAAAATCGCTTTGGCAGGTGGGTAGATGCCTACAACAGCTGCGGTGGTGGTGAGTACATAATTTTATTCATTTTCCCAAGTATGTGTACACCTTTGCTCCATCCTACTCTTATCTTTACTCTTCCTTGTTCACCAAGGTACCCACACCACCTCACTTTAGCATCTCCACGTTACCGACACTGGTCAAGCAGAGTGGGTAGCGCGGCGGTGGAAAAGTGAGGTGGTGGGGGTAGCCGCGTGCTGGGGAAAGGAGTGGGGATGGAGTGGGATGGAGCAAAGGTGTACACATACTACTCAGGTCGGACTCGCCCGAAATATTAAATTCTAACAGTAGATCCAGACGCGAGAGGTTGGTTCCTCATACGGGCTCGTAACCACATTTTATTGTATTAAACTCTTTTTACTTTTAAATAGACAACGGGAAGTAGCCGTTGCTTGTAATAAACATTTCCATTTTTTACATAAATTCACGTCTACCCGAATTACTCGAGTTTCTACTCCTAATCGGCAAACGATCCCAAAATAATAACTTTTTAATATCATACCGATTACCGAGTTATCCAATAATGCGGTACCGGCCTAACACACTCTAGACTGGACATTCATATCAAGCGCACGTGTTCTTGATCCGTATCGCAAAGTGTAGTACTCAGTAAACCAAATCACTCTAAATTCAGTGTAGCATTAATTGTATGCATCAAGTGTATTGTATTACTTCATATTTTGTTCTCAAAAGTAATAGACAGTTATAAGAGACATTAAAATCAGTAAGTCGTGTGATCAAGTAATTATATGCGTTCAATTAATTGCAGTGTGTAATTCACCACGTCGCGTCAGCTATTGTGATTCCAATATTCAGTATAACTTTTGTATTCTATTTTGCTCATTCAACTTATTGTTTTCTTCAAATCATTTCTATATAATTTGTAAATATTATACATTGTTGGTTAATGTAATTAACATAATTCATGGTTGATTCAAGCATATATTATAAGATAAAATTGTAATGTTTCAAATACTGCGAAACCGTCACCACGTGGCAAATATTCATATACAACTTGATTATCATTCATTTGATGCCACATATTCAATTCATTTTAATTTATATTATTCAATTCAATTGCGATAATCATTTGTACTTAATTCAATATTAATTGTTACATTCAATTCAATCATTCAACATCATATATTATTAATTCACATTCAATATTATTTATATTGTAATTCATTCAACTTAATTCATTGCAAACTGTATTTCACATTTATTTTGTTTAATATCATTACAATTTCACACATCCATCTTGTACAATTTCGCCTCATACATGTTATAATATACGAGCTTGATATATTTTTATATTGGAAATTCAATATTCAAATTATTTACATTACGACCATTTATATCCAATACCGGTGTTTTTTTTTTTTTTTTTTTTTTTTTTTTTTTTTTTTTTTACAAGGAGCTTCGGAATCCGTTTTACGGATATCCCCCAGCCTTTTGAACTGGGTGGGTATGTGGGACTCCCAAAAAAGTAGGCCTACCCACTAAACCGCCCTCTCCTTGTTGCCCTCCCCCAGACCAGGGCAACAATACAGCATTAGTTTATTTGTTTTCAATAAGATCGAAACAAAATCTACTGAGTACTTACTGGGAATAAGTGAAATATTCTACGCTCTTACACATCTCATTCCGTGGCGTGCTCGGCAGCGCTGGCTGCACCACGTACATTATACTCAATAAAAGACAGCACACAATTAATATAATTATGTGCTACTCAAAATAGTTACCAAAATTCACTTTCAATTTTTCTGTATTTATTTTTATATATCTATTATTTTGCTTTTTTTGACATATTTTGTAACTGAAGAGCGGATGGGACAATAAAACCACTTTCTCTATTAAAACATCTGTCAGTCTGGTTTCTTTTTCCCTGTCGTGAGTGAAGACTCATAATTTTCAATATATTCGCAGGTCGTTCCAACTACATCAGGAAGGTATTCTCAACACACATTATGTTTCACAGAAATAAGAATTTACAAGTCATTCATTCCGAGTGACACTGTACCGCATTGTATATTTCAACCAGGCATCTACTCGTACATGTCTTTAGAGTAAAAGGATGTACCAGTTTCTATACCAGACAAACGACGAACCCTCATACCTAATCATCTGGAGCCAACTATCGTCAAGGGATAACAACACAAGTATCCACTCGATCGTCCAGCATCGTATGGACAAGGCAAATCTTGCCTGTCGAATACTATCCGTTGTCATTCGTGGAGAACATAGAAATGCGGAGTTCTATATTAAGAAACATTAAGAACTGCGAGAACTTCACGAACACCTAAAACTCTACAGAAATTTCACGAACGCCAAGAACTGCACGGACGCATGAATTCCAGGAACTTCAAGAATCCCAAGAACTTGAAGAACTTGAAGAACTTCAAAAACTGCAATCAACGTTCACGAGCCGCTGAGTCAACACCAAGTCCGTGTGATAAAATTCATACCTTCATATTCCCACATACGTCAGTAGCTATTATTCAAATCAAGTTAACCACTCCGATGTGTGGTATAGAAGAAAGAGAAAAAGAATATTTTCATCAAGTAATTAAACGTTAATAACGTTTGAGTTCCGAAAAGAAACCAACAAACAAGAAGAAAGCAAAGGTCTCTAACCAAGCAAATACAATTTGATAAATATTGCGAATTATAAGAAGATTCAGAATTGAAGAACGTTCGATATTCGCCGTTATTGAATCATAAGTTATACTTACGAAAAAAGTTCGGTTTAGTTATTATACTGTTGCAATGATAAAGGGGAAAAATTTCGAAGAAAAGAAAATATGGAAATGTTTGAGCACGGGTCTGGTGTGGTGAGGAGAGTAGAAAAGTCAGAAAATAAAAGCGAGAGTCAATCGAACGAGTACGTCTCATAGCGTCACTTTATTTTGAGTCAAAGTTTGCAGGTAACAATACACAATTAAATTCCCTGGTATCAGTTTAAATGGTCGCGCAGAGGTGATGAGCAGGACATATAAATTCGCGGAATTCAAACTGTCTAGAAATGCAGCTGTGGATGATATCGATGATACACAAATTTTCGCACGTTGTCGGTAGACCTATAACAGAGCAATAGCGAAGGAAACACGCCAGGCGAATCTCGAGCACGAAGCGTTGATAGAAGAGAAGCGGCGTCGAGTGGCCGTTGAGCCGAGACAAATACTGATTAAGCTTGGTACCCCCGAAATGTCACAAGACGCGGCCGAAACAAGAAGTACATTCAAGAATGAATAAATAAGCGATTGACAAAGATATTTTTTGAAAAAGAAATAACTTTAAATAACTATACATAAGAGGATATATATTGGGTCTGGAAAAAAGTTCGTGGCGTTTCTTCCGATAGATGGCATCAATTGCAAATAAGTCAGGAAACACAGATCGCAGCGACACCACTAAACGCTCGTTGGAAAGGTGACACTTCGAGCGTTACTTTGAGTGTATAAACATCGAAACTGGTGCAGTGGTTGGAATGTTGTTTGCATTTGAAAATGGAGAAAAGTAATGAAAAATTGCGCTACATTTTGCAACATTATTACGACAAAGGGAAGAACGCTGCGCAGGATTATGAAAAAATTTGTGCTGTGTACGGTGAAGTTACTTTATCAAATTCTGCTGCGCGGAAATGGTTCGCTCGCTTTCGTTCTGGTAATTTTGATGTGAAAGATGAGTCACGCTCTGGTCGTCTAATTATTGAAAAAGCTGATGGATGTTAATTGGGCATTGCAAGAGGTTGCAATGCCCAATTATTGTGCTGCACGGTAGCATTATGAACAGTAAGTGCTTCTGGTTGGCATGAGTTGACTGGTTTGATGATGAGCCATCCAAATATTGATAACTGCGCCATGGGCATTGATGTTATGCCCTTGATGATGTTGGGCTTGATTATCTGCCCGTAAATATCTGCACCAATGATGATGTCAATTAACCGAGGTTTGAAAAAGTCCGGATCCGCCAGCGTTAGTTTGACAATGTGAGACCATGTTCGTGCTAGTGCCTTAAATAATGGTAAATGAGTGGTTATCGTTTTGAGTATGTGGGCCTGAACCGTGACCTTCTCCTTGGTGTGAGCAGAGCATATGGTGAGTTGAACCGATCCGCGTGTTTTCGATGAGTGTCTTCCATCAATCCCCGTGATCAAAATTGATGAGTGCTTGCGTAGTGTGTTGAGTTTACGGACGTGATCTTCTGTAACAATAGTCAATTCCGATCCTGAATCCATGAGAAAACTTGCCTGATTAGTTGTTGCCGGTGAGTGTATGAGTGCGAGAGCGGTTACTAGTAGCGTTGAGCACGTGTTTGTGACTTGAACCGATGAGTGAACGACTGCATCAACACCTTATTGTGTTGACGACTGTGCGGAGATTGCTTGAGTTGCGTCTGGTAATGCGGCTGGAGCCTTTTAATGCAGCAGAGTATGATGCTTTCCGGCACATGCATTGCATGTGTGCGTTAAGCTGCAGGACGATGCATTGTGTCTTCCTAGACAGTAATAACAGAGTCAATTTTTCTCCGCTACCTTTCGTCATGCAGCTATAGCCAGCTGTCTAAAGTCCGGGTACATCAAAATAAAGTGGTCCAGTGAGCGACAGCAATCGCACGGGTATGATCTCCCTCTACTTGATGATGGAATCTCGATGGCGGCGCTCGTGCTGGCAGAGGTTTCGTGTACTGCAAACCGAGGAGTAGTGCCTTTTTGAGAGGTCACCGATGACTGTTTCGATAGAACCGGTTTAGATGAGATAGATGGTTGCACTGAAGTGGTTTCAATCATCTCCAACGCTCTCACCTTCATGTCAATTAACTCCTCGATTTGTGCGAAAGTGAGGTATTTCTGCGCACGTCTCGAGTGGTTCTGTCTAGCTGGCGTCCGATATGACGCACCAGCATGCATTCCCACATATGTTCCTTCGAGTTGAGCGACGTGAGAACTTTGTTGGTCTCTGAAACTGAAGTAACCAACGTGGACAGTGATTTTGCGTCCCCGCTGACCGGACTTGTGCCAAATATAACATCCAACCCTTTCCTGAATCAGTAGCCTCTAGTTTTCGTATCGCGTCGATAGTGTCTCCCATCCCAGTTGAAAGGATTCCCCAGTGAGGGTAAAGCCGGAGATAAGCTGAGCAGCTGAGTTGCAGTCACAGCCATGAAGGTACATTAGGCGTTCCACATCGGTGCGCCGTTTATTCGCGATGACAAGCGAACTAAACAGGTCCCGAAAGGCTGGCCAACCAGCATATTCCCCCTTGAATGTGGGCAGCTTGATGTCCGGTAGTTTAGTTTGCGAGCGAGATGTTGGATGTTCGGTAGCAGGTGGTTCACTTTGGATCAACTTCTCCAGAGCCAGCCTGACAGCAATTTGGTTATTTAAGGCAAGTTTTGCTTCCACCATTCGCAGATTTTGAGCAAGTGGTTATGCTCAAGAAATATTGCAGGCCATGATCCTTCCAAATGCTCGCGTTCCCTCCTGAAGTCCCCATGTACGTCGTTGATCTGATCGGACAGCGTCTCAAGCAGAGCTGGGGTCGGAGCTTGAGTGTCATTCGAAAGCGTTGCGTAGATGTCGTTGAGTTCTGTTATCCGGTTGCGCTGCGATTGGACTTTTAGCACCAACTCGGTTGCCAAGCGAGTTAGTGATCGAGTTTTTTTCGCAGCAGCACTCGTTACCGTGCCATCTGGAACTAGCAATCTTCGCTTGTCGTCAGATTCAACGGGTTCCACCCCGCTGTCTGACAAGTTGCGTTCTAACATGTTGCTAATGCGACACAGAAAAAATGAAAAAACAATGAAGATACTCCGCAGAGTGCTACGTTACCAAACTGCTGCTGAGATGAGTGACGAGGTGAAGCTGCACAGATATGTCCACGAGCTCCCACGACGAGAGCGCCGATGAGCGGCGGAGAGTGGTAGACCCTGGTCGTCTCCTGTACGCGATCCGACTCGAAGGACCAAAATGTTTGAGAATCTTGATGGTCTGATGTGTGTGAGCTGCAATATATTGTAAAGGGGATGAGTTCTCACTCGTGACAGGGAAAAATAACCAGACGAACGATGTTAGAAGAAAAAATGGTCTATATTCACTCAAATAACAAACAACACAAAAATATAAATAAAAATTGAGCACTGTTACGTCCTGGGTCTTCCGATACATGTATAATTTTAAATTTTTCGTCCATGTATGATTTATACATATTTGACTCATTTTTGCGTAGGTCAGCGTTCCCACGTTGACCGGCGAGACGCGTTGCGATACCTTTTGCTAACGTCAGCGTTCGCACGCTGACCAACGGGACGCGGTGCAAATCCATTATTGTTCATGTCGCACTACTTTCAGCACTACACCAATTAGTTAGTTCTTCTCCGGGGGCCGACCACGATGGTCGGTCCTCGTAATACCATATCTGTATTCTATCATTTATTTTTAATATCCAATAGGACGTAGATTTGTTCGCGCAACCCATTATTTTGCAACACTCAATTTTACGATCGTGTTAAACTATAAATATATACTTAAATAGTGATTGTCCACGCAACCAATGATATTGTGCGCGTCCCAATAAACACTGCGTAGTATATATCAAGAGACTATTACAACTACATTTATTGGTAATTGTTTCAATACCGTTTTAATATCTAATAATCCTACGATTGTGTTAAACTATAAATATATATACATACGTATATGAGCATAAATTCTTGTGTGATTAACTGTTTTAATATACTGTAACGGTAATTTTTTTATCGTTAACCATTATTTTTATTTTCCGTGGGAATTCGGGCTCGAATACAAAACTAATTAATGTTAGACTTCGAAGTGCGTTAGAGTAGGGTTTTATTTATAGAATGAATAATTTTATAACAAGTTATTTTACAGTTTCCGCCCTCTATTATCCAGAATAGTACATCTAATTTCGGAAATTCCGACGATTATTTTATTATCATTTCGTCTTAATCGCGCATCGATTCTCGGTATCCTCGGGAGTTTATTATTCTCCTTGTACAGCGGTATTACTGTACGCTCGGTGCACAGACATACTCACACTACCAGTCATTCGCCTCGCACTCGCTCCTTCGACAGAGTGTATTAACTCTGTTTACAATTCTTTCTCTTTTACTCTCGTTTCACTTTCTCTCTTTCTCTCTTCCACTCATCCAAGCGGGCGATTCCCGTTTATACTTCCGATTTAAAGTCCACACTATTTAATTCTATTTCCGGATACACTACTCGCTTAAACGTATTAATTCATCCTATGCACTTAATTTTACTTAGATCTATTCGCACACACACTTATTCTCTTAATTCTATTCTCCTAAACCTATCCATATCCTAATTTATTACTAGTTTCTTTTTAACTTCACTAAAACCAAATCTTTATATTATTTAAACCACTCGCCTGCCTCTCATTGTTCGGCTGTCTTCCATTCTCACTAATTCGATGTTCCGTTATGCACTCGACCCGAATTTATTCAGAATCTATTCGTTGATAATGCTTAACTTTTTGTCTCGTAATTTTTAGAATGTTTAGATTTTTCGACTTGTCTTTTAACACGCCTTCTATCCATGCTAAGAGGCCAAGAGAGCTCCTCTCCCCGCGCAGCGGCCTTTTATAGGCCTCCTCTCGCCTCATTCCCCTTTGCCTATTTTTCATCGTAATTTTAAAATCTAACGCATCTTTTCGGCTTTTGCGATCTGCCGCTGCCGCGCTCACCGCCTTCCCCTCGCCTCCCAGCAAGCCCAGCTGGTCACTGATCTGCTGTTTATGTCAGCGAGGGAATTCCGGCGGTATGACGTCGCTCGTTTTTCACACGAGTTCGATGGCCTAATGCCCGCAAACCTCGGTACGCCTGTACCGAGCCTAATTTTGCAGGTGTTTCTGCGTATCCCTCGGCTCTTTATACCGTTTGACATAATAAAGTACGCTAGAGAGTGCAACTATGTTACAATACATAGTACATTTTTGGTGTTTATCCAGTGCTTATTAATTATTTATATAAAAATCGCCCCTCACCATCCGTCCTCCAATCCCGAGGCAGCGCATTCTGTCTCAAAATGGAGAATAAATTGCGTTCCTTCAAATCCAGGACGTAACAGCACTGAATTTAGTGGTGAGCTGCACATACAATTATATTAATTGCGTGACAATTTATAAAGGGTGAGAGACCGTGAAGCAGCCCGCACTGCAAACCACGCCACGAGATGAGATATTTGAGAATGCACAAGATGATAATTTTCCATCTCACTTCGCTTGAATTTGTTTAAATTGTCAAGGTGCTACCTTACCATTGACTTTGAGGCCTGGTGAGCATATTTGAGGTTGAGAAGATGCTTGTAGGTGATGCTTGCTTGGCGGTTTTCACGAGAGTAGCGAAAATTAGCAAGATGGCTGAGTTATTCGAAAGCGTCGTTGAGCGTCGCTACTGCCAACCGAGAGATAGATCATAGTCTCTCGTGCTGCCACCCGGCTGCACGCACGGCAATCAAGCGCAGCGAGGTACAGCAGCATTGAGCCATCACACTGTGACCATAGTAGCCGCGTGCCAGCTGTTTTCTCAACAAAGATCGTGATAGAAGTGATTTTTTATAGAGAAACCGGAACAAGCCTTAGTGAAGTGAGGCGGAAGATAGAAGTGACCGAATGTCTAAAAATCGCCGCTAGACATTGCCTTAGAACTGAGGGCTTCTCGAGGATTCTCAGAAAACTACGGACTTTTCTGAACATACTCTCCGCCTTCGGCAGCGTCAGTTGACGAAGAGTTTACCGGAAAGACATACGATTTTGAAATCGGTTGCTTGAATGTTGGAGAGACCGTTCGCAGAGGAACGGCTCGAGTTATCCCGTCCAATCCTGGATGAAGCGCAGGGGAGAGTCTCTCGTTTGTGATGAGTACAAGTGCGCTGACTTCAATTGCGTTTGAAGAGTAATTTCATTTTATAATAGCGAGATTTCGCTGGAGGTTCGTAGAAAACCATCTATTACAGAAGTGTTGAAGCTTGACCTGAAGAAGTTGCCAACGGGACAGTTGAGATTTCGCCGTTGAAGTAAGAGATAGTTCCGGCACGGTAGTGAATGCCTCACCGATGATGAACTGAGTGACCCGGTGTCAAAGCTGAAGTGTCCTTGGAATCGTCCGTGAGGGAACAAAGTGACCGAGAATTACGAAGTGCCTCGATTTGCGTAACCAAAGTCGTAAATTCTTCATACGTGAATGCAGTCTCACCGCTGACTCTTCGACGATGGTGTTTCACGGATTTCAGGGCATTTTCGACCCATGTGAGGTGATACCGGTGGACTGAAGGAACACTTTGTTCCGAGGTTGGTCAGTGAAGAGCTCGTGCCGTTGATTTCAGCCAACCCTGCCTTGAAGAGTGCCCCTAGAGGTGCATCTGCCCCAATGAAGTATGTCCCACAGTCGCTATAGAATGTATTGCAGATGTCCCATTGATCAGGAAACCGCCGATATGCTGCTATAAACGCCTCCGTGATATAGACCGTCGCAAACTCGAGGTGTACTGCAAAAGTGCTGAAACAGACGAAACAGCGAGATACCTTTTGTCGATATTCACTCCTCGCACTCGCCAAGTCTTGATGGTGGAGGCTCCCGTGTATTCTAGACCGGTGTGAAGAAAAGCACGTGAAGGAGAAACTCTGGGCAGAGGCAGTTGTTCCCTGAGCTGCTGGAGTTGAAGTCCCCGAAACCGAACACAGGGAGTGCAGCATAAGATGAAGGATCGTATTGGAACTTGACCACCCGGACTTCAATACGATCTGCAGAGGAATGCCAATATAGTTTGTATTCCACCGTGAAGAGTCCGGAAGTGCGCATATAACATGACCAGTGTTGTAAATCTGGAATTGCGAAGCAAGATCGGTAGATGTTTCAACTCGGAATCGAGAAGAGAATGTATCAGGCGCCTGCCCAAACAAAAAGTACCGGTTCAGTCGATGAAGAGGGTGAGGGCGGCCAAAGAATTGTTCCGTGGAAGTGATCATCCGCTTGAAGTGATCCGTAGGTCACCTAAGAAGTGTGCTGATTGAATAAGGCGTAGCCAGAGGAGTTTCCCCCCCAGGTATCCCGGAGCAAGTGATGTTACTAGAGAGGACTGTGGGATCCGTTTGAACCGTGAAATTACTCGTTGGCATGTGACCGTTATTCGTAGAAGCCGGACGAGTGAAGAGTACTGATCGAGAAGATCCCAGATCTGTTGATATTAGTACTGAATGAGGAGACTAGCCAGTTGAAAACGGAACTGGACAAGCGACGGAGACCAGTGCCACCAGAGAGAATGCCGTAAGTGTAGCCGTGGAGTGAGCCCGCGGGGTGCGCAATAGGCAGAAGTCTCCTTGCCCGAGATGAACCGCCATGTCCCATGCGATGTGAGGTTCTGTATTGAGAAGGTCCGATTCCGAATAAAGACCTTTTACCGTGAAGGATGAGAAGTGATCCAGATGAGTAACACCGACAAAGTTTGAGCCGATGAATAGTCAGCCGCATGATGCGCTACCCTGGTCTTCGATTAGACGAGAGTAACAGTTGAAGTGTCGGCCGGTGAAGTTGACCGAAGGTAGACCACGGCTGTCATTGCAACTTGTGAAGTTCGAGAATTCGTGAAGTTCGACCGTTGACTACGTCGGTTGGCCCTAGCGTGAGGAAATCCGGATCGGCTAGTTGAAGCCTTCGAAGATGTGCCCATTGACCAGTAGCTGAGAATGAAGGAAGTGAAAAAGTGAGCTTTGGAAGAACAAATTCTGTTACCTTCAAGTTTGGAGTTGAATTATAAATTTCAGAGAGCTTCATGGCAACTGCTACCCGCGTATGCCTAGCTAATTGACTAACAATACCGACGATGTTGAGGGAGACGGCGATTTATTTAAGGAGAATAAGTTCGGCGACACGTTTTGTTATGAAGGATAATTCCACGCCAGGGTCGATGAGAAGATAAATCCGATGTAAGGAGCCTGAAGTGGTAGAGAGAACTGCTTGACCGGTAGCCAGCAATATTGAAGGTCGAAGGGCTCGCTGTCTTGAACAGGAATCCGTGACGGATGTGTCCAGTTTTACACAGCGAGTAGAAGAGACTCTGAAGTGACTGAAGTTGCCTTAGCTGCAGCCGAATTGATTGAACTGGCAGAGAACACTGCAGTGTTCCCGTAATGAAAAGAAGGTCCGCTATTGAAGGGACTTTGAGGAAACCATGCCTGAGGCTTGCTCGAAGCGATCCGAACACACGATACTCCGTTCCATCTTAGAGGCGTTCGATGTTATGACACCCTCTCGATACCGAACAAAGAAGAACCGAATAAAATCCCGCACTTGCGTTCGAATATACGTTATTGTCTGAAGTAGTTCGATTTAGCACGATTAGAGTACGAGAAAGAGGGAGGTGTCACGAGCCACAATGAAGAAAGTCACGAAACCAATGCGTGTGAGCGGGAACGAACGATTAACCGATAATTAATCTGACACAGATTATCGCATCGACAAACAGTCCAAACAAATGCCAGGAAGCGTGAACGCACTATGAAGCGCGCGAGGTAGCGGCACTACGGCTATTACCTATGAAGAATTCCGAACCACATGCGTATGAGAGAGAACGTATGAACACTAAGAGCGAGTGACGTCAAGCGTCTCGCACCGATGATTCAGAGAAACACACGCGAGTGAGCGAGAACGCACTACGAAGTAAGCGAAGATTCGATCGTATGTCGTACACTGTCGAAGACTTCGATGAAGAGTCCGAAGCACATGCGGGTAGTGGAGAACGCACGAGTCAAGAGAAGGACAATAGCACTGGCGAGAGATTGAAATCGCACGAATTAAGAGTTCCGAGCGTGTATACGCGAGTGAGAAAGAGACAGAGAGAGAGAGAGAGAGAGAGAGAGAGAGAGAGAGAGAGAGAGAGAGAGAGAATTTCGCTAGAGCCAGTGAGACCGCACAAGGTCACTCGAAGGCAACGAAAACTTTTGAACATATACTCACGGTGGTCTTTGAATCGTAGCTTGTCATCAATAATTATACCCAAGTATTTCATTTTTCATTCTTCCAGTCTCCATTCGCTCTCTAGTTCCGTTCCATCCAGACACTTCAGTACAATATTCCTACTCACGACTTCCCTCACACTGCTGACAATCACATATTTTGTTTACTCAATATTCATTTTTTATTTATTTCTGTCCATCTACTTTTCTACGATGCTTAATAACATATTCATCTTTTCTCCACTTCCGTGCTGGTTTTTTAAATTCCATATATCGCGGCATCATCAGCAAACATTTTTATTGCACACTCATCTGGGCACAAATTCACTTTATTATTTGTTCAGAAAAGTTTTCTGAGAGTCTTCGAGAGGCCCTCAGCACATAGGCAATGTCTAGCGGATATTTCTAGACATTCGGTCAATTCTGCCTTCCGCCCAACTTTACTAAGGCTTTTTCCGGTTTCTCGATCAAAAATCGCTTCGATCACGGTAATCGACGAGGATATTTCTATTTCGGTCTTCCTCGAGAACACGTCTACTCCGGTTCCTAAGTGCACACTACGCGGTTCTAGTTCCCGGTTCTTCTCCGATAGTTATCAACGGAATTCAATCAGTCTCATAAAAGCTCCTTACAGGGTTCCTCGGAACGTTTGATTTATGCCCGGACAACTCGAGTACGCTGGTGCGGCAGTTCGTTGAGCAAGGACATTTCGTTCTCTGGCTTTGTACAGAACGTTTCGATTCAGTATACATATCTCCTAAATTGTTGCACTTCGGATCTCTCTATTTCTACGATTAGTTCTTCACCACGTATCGCGAACGTTCGACTTATGCCCGGACGACTCGCATTCACTCGCACGGAGCTACTCAGTGACAATACAAATAATTCGGTACAATTTAATTAATGTGATCCGCCTTGCTAGTATTTATGAATAAAGAGGACTAATTCTCCTTCTTTAATAACAAACCCTATTGCGTAATATTTCTTTTATGTACTTCGTCGCTTTGTGTTTAGTCCCGTGAATAAGTCCTCTTCTCGTGGAATATAGATATATTTGAACCGGTTCTCTCGATAATTTCATTGAAAACCAGATTTTCTTCGCCGTCCTCAAAACATTGGTCCTTCGAGCCGGATACGAAGAGATTTAATTAAAAAATTTGCATATCGACGCTTCCGATCTCGTAGAAAACTGTTAGTTCAGTACGCATCATCCGTATCTCTCTCTCTCTCTCGTGAACAGTATACGCGATTGGGCACTATCGGTCTCTTGTTTGTGCACTCTCTCTCTCTCTCTCTCTCTCTCTCTCTCTCTCTCTCTCTCTCTCTCTCTCTCTGTCTCTCCTAGGTTCAGAGGTTGTGAGAGGTGAGGTTCTCAGTTTTATACTTTTTTTCGAATATAAGTAATTTTATTTGTGATATAAGTATCGAAAAGTTTAAAGCGGAATTGTTCACATTGAAAATCATAAAAATTCGGATGTAATAGTGAGAACTGAATGTGTAAATGATAAAAAAATGGCATGAGTAAATCGAACAGTTGATGTGGCGAGTGACATGTGACGTGGCGTATCGCTGTGTGCATGAAACCAATATCAAACCTGGTTGACGATAATGGAGGAGAAGTTCATCGAGAATGTGACAAAATTCTCGTATGGTTTAATGAGACTGATCAACGTAAAACATCTAACACATTTGTTATGCCGGTACTGCGTAATTGGATAACTCGGTAATCGGTATAATATTATAAAGTTATTATTTTGGGATCGTTTGCCGATTAGGAGATAGAACTCGAGTAATTCGTGTAAATGTGAATTTATGTAAAATGGAAGTTTATTATAGGCAACGGTAACGTTCCGTTGTCTATTTAAAAGTCAATAAAAGTATAATGCAATAAATTGTGGTTTTGAGCGCGTACGAGGAACCAACCTCTCGCGCTGGAATCTACTAACAGAATGATTCCGGCAAAGGCTGTTATTCACCCCTTTGCCGGAAATCGAGTAGGAATGAATTTCACAATCAACGTTGCTTGCAAATTCCAGCAAGTCGTTGCTCGAACTCGTAGCGGTCATTGCTCGCAGCTCGTTGCTTACGTTTGCACGTGTTTTCTACTTCGGTGAGTGGCCTCAGTCGAAGAAGGAACAATGGCGCAATAATGAAATATTCGCGGTATAAGACCTTATACAATTATGGATTGTTGACGCAAATAGATTAACGTGAAGGCAGGATTTCTGATGCATCTGAAGGTCGATGATGGCAGAGAAACAGCCATGTGTATATTTGATAAGTGCTACCATCTCGTATGATACGTGCTGCCAACTAGCGGACACAAGCGTAGTCCACCCCTCGAGTATCTCAGTAGCAACACCTATCAGTCTGAATACACCAGAGAGCAAAAAGCCGATTGAACAACGATGGATAACCAGAGAAAGGTTATATGTAGCCAATGTGAAAAAGATATAATTAAGACATTTTTTTAATGCCAGCGGTGCAAGGGGATTTAACATCAAAGTTACGCCAAACTCCACAATAACTATAATGATAACGATAAATTGGTGAAATGCCAAGGAAAAATAGAAGAGAAAAAAAACCCCAAACTGTATGGTAGCTCAGTTTTAAGAATGAATGAAGAATCAGATCGTCCAGCTGGATGAGATAAAGAATATAAGCAGTAGTAATATGACCGGATCCGTGGAGACACAAATACAAAACGAAATGAGAAAACTGTAACAGGAAATCAAAGCTATCATCGAACAAGAAGTAACAAAGGGCATGCAAGAAATGGTTGGAGATATGAACATGCTAAAAGCAAACGTTGTGTAGCTGAGGACACATAATGAGTTCAGGACAAAACATTGAACCCTATTGTAACGGTAATTTTTATCGTTAACAATAATTTTTCTTTATCGTGGGAATTCGGGCTCAAACACAGGACTAATTAATTTTAGACTTCGAGGTGAGTGAGGATAGGGTTTATTAATAAAAGAAATTATTCTATGACAAGTTATTTTACAGTTTCCGGCCACTAATATCTAGGATGGTGCATCCGAGTTTTGGGAATTCCGGCAATTATTTTAATATTATTTCGGCTTATTCGCGTTCAAATTTACGGTATTTTCGGGCTCGAATATCGGTTACGTATAAATGAGATGGTATTGACCCACTAGATTCTAACATGCACACACACAGCCACTCGCGTCAGACTTTTTCCTTGACAGAGTGTATAAACTCTGTTTACAATGCTTTTCTCTTTCGCTCTTGTCTCACTTTTCGCTCTTTCTCGCTTACACTTGCAGAGTCGGGCAAATCCTGTTGTCCCTGCCGGTTTAAAATCCACACTATATTATTTCAATTTTCTTAGACACTATTCGCTTATTTCGATGCACTTAATCTTCTATACTTAGATCTATCCACTTAATCCTATCTCTCCTACTCTTATTTAGAGTTATTCCACTTTAAATCTTTCGACTAATGATTTCTTCCTGGTTTCTTTAAGTATCTCTCCTCTCTAACTCTCAACCTTTTTCACTTTGTATGTTCAAAAAAAAACTTGTGCAGGCTGTATTTGTTAAGAGAAACTGATCCTACCAAAAGAGAGCCTTCCTCGCGGTGCAGGCTCTTTTATGGACTCTCCCCCCACCCTAGTTCCTTCTACGTCATTATTAGCCTGGATTTGCAAATTCGAACGATTATGAGGGCTACCGTTGTCATGCCCCCCCTGTCTCTCCCTCGTCGCCGCGCAAGGCCAGCTGGTCGCTGACCTGCTGTTTTCGTATACGAGCGAATTCCAGAGGCGTGACGACACTAGCTTTTACGCTAGGTCCGGGTTCGACGGCCCAGCGTCCGCTGTACTCGACGCTTCGTAATACATGATCGGACTTATTTTACACTATGAACCCAAGAACAGAATAAACAAAAGAACGAATGCTAGGGCGAGTGCATATGCAGATGCGATAGAAAAGTCGCTAGTACAATAAATTATTGTTGCTCCCGTGACTGAGTAAACGAACGAAATAACTAGAGGTAGGCATCAACAAAATAAAAAATGGTCAGAAGGGCTAAGTGACACTCTACTGTGAATAAAGTAAAGATCAGGAGAGACTAACAATGTAAGTAATGAGCTGAAGGAGAGGATTGAATCGGAGTCCAAGATAACAGCTGTAAGTAAAAAACTACCGAAATTGAAAATAGTTGAAATCGAAGAGAATCTGCAAATTAAGGGGGAAAAAAAGGGAGTTTTTACAAAAAATAGTGGAACAGAACGGAATAGACATCATGGATGGAACAGTAAAAATGAAAATATTGAAGAAAAGTGTAAATACAAGAGGTCATGGAACATTGATAATGGAAGCAGATTCGACGACGCACAAAACAATACTGCAAGAGAGAAAAATCAAGATAGGGTAGTCGATCTGTCAAGCCTACGACGGTGTGAGTGTCCTGCGGTGCTTCAAATGCTGGGGATACAATCACTATGCGAGAGATTGCAGAAACAAAGTCACATATAGATCGTGCGCGGGCGATCTAGAGGAAAAAGATTATCAGGTATACAAGTATGAAATGCGGATTTTTTTTCTAAAAAAACATGTTAAATTTGGAAGAATGAAAAAAAGTGCTTTATTCAAAGTATGCTCCTTCGCTTGTTATACATTTTTCCCATCTTTCGGACAATTTGTGAATACCATGCTAGTAACGACTATCCATGCGATCATCTTTGCGATATCACGACTCGTGATATCGCAAAGAAGTATAGCCTTTTCGCGACCGCGTGTATAGATACGTCGTGATTTTCGACAAATTTCACGCAAGTTAGCGTATGCTTGTTTACAGCTCATATCGCCCTCGTACCATTCAAGACCGTGAAAATATTTCGAGAGCAAATTATTCTGGCTTCTCGAATGCTGCGGTAATTCGGCAAAGTGACACGGAGGTGCGACGATCTAATGGGCAGGGTATAGTCTATCCACTACTACCACGGCAATTTATTTCGGAATATATTCCCAGTCTTTACCACGCATTCCTTGTATATCCACAACGATATCCATTTTCTAATCTGTGCAAATGCTCAAGTTCGACTGATTGGTTACTCCTAAAGACGCTTCTACATCGATTAACACGAGACAATTTTATTCCGACATCAGATTATTTTTTCGCTTATCCGGCAAAAGCCACCATTATCTGCCAAGATGCATCGATTTCAAGGACACAATCGTATTCCGCGTAGACAACGCAATTTACCGTTGAAGCAAGCGCATCCTCAAACCGTACCTCTATTCTCACACTACCGTGCTTTATTGAATTCCAATGTGAATTGCTGTTCGCCGAAAGATCGGGTGTCAATTAAAAAGGAAACAGACAGTATTCATCGCGATAATTATCGCGGTCGATCCAATTACCATCGTGCAAGAAATGTATTCCAGTTCCCGAAAACAACGTTTGAATAGCATCCACAAACAGATTGTTTTTCGTGAAATCAGGTGGTTGTGGGAACGTATTTGAGCACCATCTACATACAATGAGATATAATTTATCTTGTAATTTTGGAAATTGAATGGATTCATACTGAAGTCGCCGTTAAACGCTTTGTTATCGACAAAACCCGTAATTATACGCTTCGGCAATTGACCTAGCACGATATAATTAATCGTCTCTCCAGGAACACGGGAGTGTATTGAAACGGTCTTTACCTTGACTCTCGTCCGAGGATATTTAGCCGTAGATTTTGCCAGAGTTCGAGCATGCGAGAGCAGCACACCAGGATCTATTTTTGTTCTACTAACGAGAAGCGATGCTTCGAGAATGTTTACGCCACCTTGACCATTCTTTGTATCGTCCACAAGATAAAATGAATCTCTACACCTCACCAGTCGTAGTCGCATCTCGACACCGTTTAATAGGAACCGCTCCTGATTGAATATATCGCAATGAAGATGACGGAGCAAGTCTACAGTTTTTCCGACATTTAAAAATTGTTTTCTCTTTACAAGACCCGCATTTCCCGATGTTATATCATTCATTTTTCAAGGGTATCATCGTACCAGAGAACGCTCGTGAGATACGAATTTCTGGCAGCTGGATCGTAATACAAAAGTTTTTCTGTGTACACTCGATAAGCATAGGCATTATTTGGAGGTGAAACTACTTTTGATTCAGGTATACATTCACCTTATTGAACATAGAATAAAACAGATTGTTTACAGGGCCGGTACTTACTTTCGGCACTGCACCCGTGGCAATTTCCGTAGAAAAAGATTTTATTTTCACTGTCAGACGAAGTATAGTATACGCAAGAACGATATACTCACCACCCTGTCCAGTAATAACAAATTCAATAGGTGAATCATCTGTTAGCGAAGAAATTGGCTTCGAATACACCTAATTGGAGCCTTTGATAGTTATTTGCATCGGTGGGAATGAAAATAATTCAAGTTCCGATTTAAGACACTCGCACGAGTGCGCATATAGAAAAGACATCTTGTTTCAGCTATCCAAAAAATCTGCAACCGTTCGCTGACGAGTCTTCTTCTTCTTATTGTTCTAAATATTAATCTTCTTCTTCTATATTACTTTTTTCTTTATTGCACTTTTATTTTTACGGTAGATACGTCATAGTTTACGTTGGTTCGGTGAATGAGCAGCTCGCGAAATTTTGCGCTTTTTATAACCGGGCCCCCGCATGAGAGTGTCAATTTTTTCACAGGCCTTGCGTTTCAGATTACTACCGAATTCTCGCGCCCGTTCGCGAATAGTACCTTTCACAGCGATATTTCTATTGAGAATATTACAGGCTACGTTTACACTAGCACGCAATGCCTCTTTTCCAACTGCATTAGCACCTGTTACGTCAAAATCGCGGCCTATCTTACAAAACCCACGAATTTAACATAGTTGCATGTTGCGGTGTATATTTTCCGTGCTCTGGTCAAGGAGAATAAATCCTCCCTTTACCACACCCGATGAGAAAATACCGAAGACGCAAGCCCGTTTTTGAGTCTAACCTCGCGGAAAATTACTCGGGATAGGGCTGGAGTGCGTTTTGTTCTTGGTTGGGGATAATCACTTCACGAATAATGGGGTGCGACTTGAATAACAATTTCACGCGGAGCAAGATTTCACTTTATTTGGTGAAAGAAAATTGTACTTACGGTTGTTTGTTGCTGTGGTTCTTGCTGTTGAACGTTGGTTGGACGTAGACTGGTGTAGTCGGAAAAACTCAAAATCGAACGTATGCGTTGGTGCGTATTAATAATTATTTATTGAAATAAAACTACATGAGTAGTCGAATGTTGCACGTTCAATATTCCTGATTTCGCACGTGTTAATAATTATAAGTACTGTACTCGTACTCTGTACTGCTTGAAACTATACTTTATGAAATTGAGCTGCGGCCAAAAACTATTGAAGTATACTACTTGGTCCCCATGAAACAGTCTAACTTAACTCCCCGTGAAAAGTAAGTCTAGCTCCTGCGGACTATTAACTCACTGCCGGGCGACTTATTGACTGCCTGGCGAGTGATTAGCCCTTTGCTCCCCGTGAAACTGTGTCCTTTACTCCCCGTGAAACCGTGTTACTTTCCTCCCCGTGAAAAAGTGTCCTTCTTTATTCCCTGGCAAACAGTACTACTTGTTGCCTGGAAAACGGTGGCTCCTTGACCCCCCGTGAAACTGTGTCTCCGGCCGATTTTCGCGGCCTTTTATAGGGCTCCTGAGCGTCGAAAATTCTTGTCATCAAGCGCGTAAAAAGGAAAGAAGGGATAAAACCCTATCCTGATTATAAGAATTTCCCCGTGGTCTATCTCAACCATACACGTATTCATTCCCCTTACCCCGCAGAGTAGCTTCCCGACATGCAGAGCCATAGATCTATGCAAGTGCATCGGTATAGCGCGCTCTGATTTGTCCGCGCGATGTGATACACAGAGGACCACGCGATTAGGTGAGGGAACGTGTTCGAGGCGTTTTTCCCCTGAAAATGAGGCGATTTTTACCACCCTACTCACCACCCTACCACCCCTTGGCCTACTCACTATATAGTTTCTTAGTCTAGGTAATATCCTTATGCTCGCTTCTATGTAGATGTGTCTATGGTAATGGCTCAGAATTTCAGCGTTTGTACAGAACTTAATTAAATCCTTCACATCAAACTACTAGTAATAATTTTGTTACAGATTCTGTAGTTAACTCGTCGTATGCAAGCTGATTTTTGCGTTAATCTCTTGTTAGTATAAATATTTTTGTTGAATTATGGATTGTTCTAATCATTATTGGTTATTCGTTTAATTAGTAATTACTGTACTTATAGTTAAGAAGTTTCTTAAATAACTTGTTAGCCAGACAATTATTCTCGTGCTATAGAAACGAGAGCGAGAGAGAGAGAGAGAGAGAAGGATTTTACTTGACAGCAACTCGCCCTAACTCGGTTACTCATACATTTCGTTCGTACGCAAGTCAGCTAGATCGCCGTTCAGCCCCTCGCGATAAGGCATTTATCGTGGCGCGGAGAGTCGGCCAGCCTCGCTTTCCTGCAGGAGAAGCTTCATTGCAACTCAATTTTAGTTTCATCTCTTTCTCGTTTTTTGTCTATTTTTCGCTATTTTACCATAAATTAATCCTAATATTTCCTTTATCCTTTCTATATAGGCATAACGTGTTCTATATATTTATGATGGTGTTTTTACTATAAATTCCAATATTTTACGAGAGACTTATTAATATAATCTCAAGAGAAAAAGGAAATTAATCCTGATATACTGATCTTTCTTCTATTACCCGACTATACCTGGTAAGCTCATTAATTCAATGTGGGTTGTACTCGTTTTCGAGTGACAGCCCTGGGTAGTTTCCATATGGAAGCATAATTGTTCTTTTTGCTGCTGATATTTTACCTACAGTATATGTGTGAACACTTTAATAGTCATAAATCTTTCATTTAAATTAACAGTTCTTCCACTTTTGTTAATTGTTTCGCTCAGTTAATAATTGCTCGTGATTTCATCATCTTTGTAAAGAGAGAGAGAGAGAGAGAGAGAAGATTTCAGGCAAGAGCGAGAAGAAAGGGTGTGGTCGCCTGGTCACGTGATAGCGTTCCCTCTAACCGCTCCCCTATGATCAACAACGCCCCGGCGGCGACTAGCCGAACCCCTGGTCTAGGATTGAGGGTAAGGCTGCGCTGAATCATATATCCATAAATGGCAGTCGATAACAGGGTCTACGCAGTAGATCCCATGTTTTGGAAGTTTGCTTTTTGAGCGGGAGCGCTGAAAAATTCCATCTTTACAAGATTAATTTTCCCGGGAGACGGTCGGTAGAGCCGCATCCCCACCCTGTTCCGATCTCCGTCGCTAAAATCGCTCTCCTCTCCTCTTAAGAAGTTCGAAAATAAAAGAAAAATGTAGAAAGTTACTTTTACTGTAGCGAAACTAAAACAGGAGAACTTTAACGTAATCGAAATCAAAAAAGATAAATGCGACGTTACGTCAGGACGTAACACACCCTTCATTAAAAGTGGTATTACTCGACGAAACAGGCCCCCGAGAAAGCTGCCGATACCGTGTCCTCGTTGATTCGGCGTTCCGATATAAACAAGGCTAATACCTCGGTATCCTGAACAGTCCCATCCGTACTGCACACCGTCAATATCATCCATAGTGGCGTAAACAATCGTGGAACCTTTTAAAATATGGTGTCACAGTCAACGTTCCCTATTCGAATGGTATAGGAATTTCAAACTCGTCTTTATATCGATCTCGATAGTACGTAAATTGTTGCGCAAGAGAAATATATATCGTGGCGCCAAAAGCGATTTAATTTTTATCGAATCATACTGATAGTCGGCAACATTAATGGGAACAACTGGTAAGAGGGGTTTTTGTACATCGTTTGTAATAGAGCTCTCGCAGATATCACTGTATAGAAACATGCTGCCTGGTATAGCAGCGGTGAGAGATGCAGGCCTCGACCGCGGGAATTCACAATGCGGTTCTATTAATACATACCTACAGGCCTCTACCGAAAATCCGAATAGCCTTGCGATGGCGGGCAATACGCGAAAGTCGTGGTATCGTAGATCGTCCCATATGCGCGCCACTTCGACCTGACTGCTCGGAAGCGATTTAAAGCGCAGATGACCGGCCACGTGAAGTAACTTATTTATACTCTCCAAAAGAGCGTCTATAGAGCGATATACACCAGATGGAAATTGTTCTCTATCTACACGTCTCCATGTTAAAACATTGAAACCCGATAAATCATAATCACCATCCACAAAAGATACGAGATTTCCTACAGCAGAAACATGTAAAAGAGTCATCGGATAAGCAATTTTCACAAGAGAAATAGACCATTCTCCGTGCAACTTATCTGACGCCGTAATTTTGTAATAAATTTCGTCGCCGTATTGTCTGGAAAATACTGCATATCATTGATGTTCGATAGTATGACGAAGAAAGAGCTATCCATGGAGCTCATATTTATGAGGGACGGTGATTCCGAGCGTTCTTCCTCTTTGTCCTCTTCTTCTTTTTCATCTTCTCAGGTGATGGAGGCACTCATACTAGCGATAATTCTGCCTCGTAGAAAATATGGTCGAGAATCTCGTTATTCAGATCGTGCCAAATATACACGAATGGTTCTCGATTCACTGATATTCATTGAATCTTGAATATCTCGATACTCCGAACACGTTCATATCCTTTTACGACTGCTGTTTACGCTCGATTTGTCACGCAAAGCCTCGATCCACGCGTATTTGTTCAACACATCGATAACAACAAGCAGATATGCGTACCCATCGTTGTACGTAGCTATCGAGCGAAGATCAGCTAAATCAGCCTCTCATACATCGTCTATATTACTCACGTTATACGTACGACGGGGAAATCATCATCGCACGAGACGATGCATGTTATATGAATCCTGTGTCTCGAGCCATGGTAAAAAATTTTTTCGCGCTACTCTACGATCCACCTGGGCCAAATTTTTTGCTCGAGAATAGGAAGCAGGATGAGCGGTGTCATAATAGATTTTTTGAAGAATTTTCATAATTTTAGCGATGACCAGTTAAATGGATTCTTTTTCTTTTTCTTTTCTAACTGTGAGGGGGATCGATATTCACTGGGGTGTCGTAGGCTCTCTGCTTGTGCGATGTTTTGCAATTGTTCATGTTCTTCTTCCTACCCCTCGATGATGTCGTTTTCCGCACTAAATCTCTGTTTGAGTGTGCGGTCTCGGCCTCGTTGTTGCTGCTACTGTTGCTGCTGCTGTTACTTTCACTATCACGTGGTAAAATGAGACGCCGCTGCGGTGTCGAGGATGATGTAGGTATAGGCCCGTGTTGTAACTCGGGATTGCCGATAAATTCGTTTGGCATCTGTGTCGCTCGCAGGAGTTTGGCAAAGTGAGATCGACCGATGAGTTTCTCACGTTTTCTAGCTCGCATAGCTGATTTCTAGCTCATCGTTAACAAGATCAACGATATTGGGATTTGAAATTCTTCTGCCGTCTATGGGAATAACACCGTTACGATCCCATGTCATTTTTTTACCAACGGCGCTGCGATGCAAATTGCGAAGCAACGTTATTGCTTTAGATTAAAATGTTTTTGGTACACTATCGATAATAAGTGTGTCATTGAGTCAAGATTTAACTTTGTTCTTTAAAACGTCGTCGATTTTATTCTCGTCACTATCGAGTACTGCTATTTTTCGTTTTGACGAAATATTCGGTACTGTATTATCGTACTCGACCAAGTGAAGATAACGCTGTAAAACCTGCTGGTACGCTATCTATTTCTCTCTCTCGCTCTTGTACGAGTGAGAGTTTAGAATTTCACTCAGCTCAGATTCGAGGCGCGATAATGGCGTACTGGTAGTCTGTACGGAGGACAACGGGTCTGTAGTAATAGTAGTAGTAGTAGTAGCAGGAGTAGTAGCGAGTCCAGCGAGACGATGTATGTTATCATGAGGAATAAGCACCGTCTTTCTGACATATTCCATGGCTCGTGTAGACCAAGACAGGCACAAGAAGCAACTTGAGAAATCCGACACAGTGCTCGACGATGATCTTCCTGTTACCGCTCCAATTTCCCCTTTTGGCGGCTAGTCGTCGAAGAATTGTCGCGTGCAGCCGAAAATGATTCTTTTGCGCGTTGTTCAGACTCACATTTCCCTGTAAAACGTTTAGAGCACACTCGCATATACACCGTACGAGCGCTACATCTGCTTTGCGCAAAATTGCACGTCGTTGCTCTTGCTTTAGATAACACTGCGCTTGCAATATAATTATTAGCTTTTTATCGAGAGGTCCGCGCAACGTCATTACAAACGCATTATTGCTACAACGTGCGTCGCATCGCGAACCTTTATTGCTTTTTGCGGCACGTAAACGTAATGGTATTGGTCACCGGGAAATATACGGGCACGAAATCGACAATTATCAGGCGTCGATTGTTTCGAGTCGAATAATAGATAGCCGTGCGGTACAGCTGTTGCATCGAAATATACCTCCTGCAAAAATCGCGGATTCTCGGGACATACCTGCGGGCTAGATGCTGAATTTGCGTGCGATCTTGCGGATTTTTGAAGACAACAATATAATTAGCGTTTAAAGAGATATCGCGCTGCCCGTAACCCGGCTGGAGAAGATTTTGCGTGATGAAAATGACACTAAGATTTTTATGATGGCTACTCTTGGTGAAAAGATCGAGCACGGTATTGTTCGATGCCTCGCGCATTAGATCGTCAATGACCACAAGTTTAGGTCTTGTATCATTCGAGTAGTCTGCTGCTTGCCGTAAACCCTCGCGAAATTCGATTTTATCACCGTACTCTGAATACCCGGACTGCCACTTTGAGTGATAAAAACATATACGCTCGAACGGGACATCCATCATTTCGAGCACGTATTTAAAGAATTTTTGGCAAAATATGTTTTACCACAACCCATACGACCGCTTATCACGGTTATCCATGGATGTTTCAAACGTGTATCCATATCGATGAGTGTCTATCAAAGTCAATCAGCTGACTTTTAAATAAGCTTATACCGCGGCGGCAGCGACAGCGACGACCCCGCGGCATCAGCTATTTTTGCGGCATTGACGAGCAGATAATGCGCGGCGCGCCTGTACTAGCTGATGACGCACAGGCCCGCGGTATAAGCTGATGTTTACATCGTATGTAAATTAAATAACGATAGTTTTTATATATCTCACAAATAAAGCAATATTTTTATTTCACTATGCATACATCTCTATGTGCAAATTTTACGAATCATGTAATTCTAAACAGCAATATTATATCCACAGAGGTAGCACGAGAAAGTCAGTACAAAAGGAAATACTCGATAAGAAAGACGGGACAAAAGGAATCAACGATGAGAAAGTCAGAACAAAAGAGAACGGTAGAGAGATAGCAGCTACTGCTACGAATAGCAGCACAAAAAGAACGAGCAGACAACGGTTTTACACATAACAATTATATAATTTTCTTTTATGTATTGTACACAGTAAATACAATACATGAAATCAGACAAAAAGATTATTTTCAAATATCGCGAATTCAACCGTAAAACTATATACTTTTTAGGGTTATACTAATTAGCGTATTTCACAATAGCCGTACGGTACAGTAGAGTACATTCCGTGCCGCTTTCGCTTCGTATTAACAGGTTAGCATGATTTCGTTTCTTTACGCGTTCTTACATGATTAAATTCCGTGCGTTGAATAGCGTCGAATTTAAAAATAATAGGTACACTCCTAGCTCTTGTCACGAAAGATTGTTGTTCAGTTTTCACGCCTACCAAGCACACACTCAACTCATGCACACGTCATATGGTATAGCTCGCAGGTATGCTATATCGATTTATCGACCGCGCACTCAAGCATATTGTCCATCTGCTCACATGCTCGATCGAAGCTCACTCAAGCGGCCAACGCTGTGAGCGTGGCCTCATCGGCAAGACCACTCACAAGGCTTGCCTTCCATCGCTGACAGCGAATCACAAGCAACCTGTGACGCACGTCCGCCTTCTTGATACTCTGCCTCGTGGTCGACGGATGTGGCCATTGTTCTCACTCGAGTCGCTCGCAGTACACGTTGCCGCGTAAACTCACAGAGATATTCATTCGTTCCAATCACTTTTGTGCGCATTCATTATTATACTGTAGTACATTCTTGATCAAATCACCCGTGTGTAAATTCAGTGTCAGTGCGAATCACAGCAACTCAACAGGACTAGTACAGCACTCACATAACCGTCAACGGCGTGGTTCGCTCGTTGGCAGCAGAGACGCCATTCTGCCCCGCACCGATCATCGGCGTCCGGACACTCACCAGCCTGCCGTGTGGCTTTACTCGAGCTCTACAACCAGACTGTATCACCAGGATCAACCACACGGAATCAACAAGTCAACTCAGAGGCCTGAGAACCTACTCACCAACAGTACATCAACACGCAGGCCAGACAAATCACAGTATATATTTGTTATAATCACCAGGTATTTTTTATGCAATCACTGTTATATAATTTAAATAAACATTGAATTTATTATTGTTCATTACTGAGTGCTTTTAATTATTTATACTTGTCACCAGGATCCTTAATCTTACTATTCGCATCTGTCACTCGACATGCTACGTGTGAATGTATCGACTTGCTACCTGTCGACAGATTAAAAATAATTTCAAACTCAAACTCAGTCTCACACTCATTATCATAACATTTTTTGGTCCTTCGAGCCGGATATAATTTACTCACCTTCAGTATCATACATTTTTTGGTCCTTCGAGCCGGATATAATGTACTCATACTCATTAACATACAATTGTAATGCGTTATAATTAATATGACGGCCATTCGCAAAGTTTAGCGTGATACCCTTTACTTTACATTTTTCAATAATCGTACCGTCGGGTTTACGAACAAGGTATGCATAAAATGTTAGTCCTCCCGAAACGAACGAACTTATATACCTACTAGGCCCGTATTCGCTTAATTCATCCGTGAGATCTCCTAGAAATTGACCGATTGGCGGCTTATATTCGTTGCCACCGGGGCGATTGACGTAAATACAGGAGTCCGTATCACAGTACAATATTCGTCACCCGAGCCCCTCAAGATAACTGGATAGTTTTAGGCGTGCTTGTGCCGTCGTGTATGCTGCAATCACGGTGTTTGATGTCGGGGATGGTTGGAAAGCATCGCGTTTGCTCACATAGTTTACATACATGATCTTGTTATTAACCGGTAGCATTCCCGTTACCTCGATCTCAGGGCTCGTTAGTAAATTCATTTGCTCCACGCGCGTGAAAACGATAACGGTTTTCGTGAAATTCTCACGTTGACCAAACTTTTCCCAGAACGAATTAAGAGCCAATTTTGCGAGTGAACGTAAACCCGGATTTGACTGCAAAGCACTTCGCTCGAGATATACACCATCAGACTCCTTGTACAACGCTATAAAACGTGCTATCGCCTCCTCGTCATCGTTACACTCTGTTGGCGGTCCATTCGCCTCCTGTTTTATTTTTAGGAATGTATCGATGTACTTGCAAAGTGACCGCCTCGTCGCGTTGTCGAGTCATACTGCGTAACAACGTATTGCCAAATTTCATAGATACGCGTCATCTTATATCCGAGCGACACAGCTTTTCTCAGTTCGTCCACGACCCATGTACCGTCAAACGCTCACTCAGTCGTGTCATCGTGTGTGCAGTCCGCGGATGTGTCCATATCTGTACAGCACGTTCTACACAGGGGGAACAGTAGTTTCCCATGCATACGAACCGGCAGTACGGAAATATACAAATCGCACGGTGCCACCACGGTACACTTCACGAGACCCTCGACGACACTTAGATCATTTTCAGGTCCTTCGAGTTCTCGAAACTCGTCACCTACGTACAATTTCGGATGTTGAACGGGATATTTTCCATTCTTACACATCCATGGATACAGCAAGCACATATCTACATAGCGTATCTGCTCCCCATTCGCGACGTCGTACAAGCTTACAAAATTTTCTGTCTGACCGCCAAAGAATGCATCGCGTGGTTTGAGAGACGCCTGCTTGACCATGGCGTGATTTTTTACGTATAACATTTCCTCGTTATTCACGGGTAATCTGCCGAAATCGCATTCCCATATTTTGGTTAGAGTGTACCCTTTCGATCTGATTTGCTCGGAAATAAGAACGGTACGCTCGTATCGCTCATCCATTGTATCACCGAATTTAGTTCGAGCATCTCTATTCACGCGATAACATCGCGGACATCCATGCCAAAATGTTGTTGCGTCTTAAAATCATAAAACAAATATCTCGTGAAAGGCTTGTCTTGTTTCATCTCCTTTGGC
The DNA here is from genome assembly GCA_963942595.1 of Cylloceria caligata. Taxonomy (NCBI): domain Eukaryota; kingdom Metazoa; phylum Arthropoda; class Insecta; order Hymenoptera; family Ichneumonidae; genus Cylloceria; species Cylloceria caligata. The sequence continues at coordinate 37,741,815 of OZ012705.1, forward strand.
ACCTCTGGTTTCTTAAGAGTTGCTATAAAACACGCATTCGTAGTCGGTCGAGTTTGCTTGCATGTACCAGGTGTATGCATAAGTTTTTCCCGGTTTTTTGATTAAAAAAAACACGTAATTTTCAAGGGAAATTAATTTTTGTTTTATTCATAATATTAGCCATCGGCTTCTACACATTTCGCCCATCTTTCAGGTAACTTATGAATACCATGCCAGAAAAACTGCTTGTCTTTTGCGGCAAACCATTCGTCGAGCCATTTTCCAACTTCCTCGAAATTGCTGAAGTGCTGCTCTGGGAGCGCGTGCCCCATTGATGCGAAGAGGTGATAGCCAGATGACGCCAGGTCTGGCGAATACGGCGGGTGCGGAAGGATGTCCCATCCAAGTGATTTCAAGGTGTCTTTCACTGCTTTTGCTGTATGAGACGGCGCATTGTCGTGTAACAAAATCTCTTTGCCATGTCTTCTGGCCCATTCCGGTCGTCTTTCGATTAATGCGTGGTTTAAATTAATAATTTGTTGGCGATAGCGTTGTGTATTAACGGTTTCGCCGGGCTTCAAGCGTTCATAATAGACAATACCGCTCTGGTCCCACCAGACACAGAGCATGGTCTTCTTGCCGAAGCGATTTGGCCTTGGTGTTGAAGGACCGGCTTCGCCAGGTGAAAGCCACGATTTTTTCCGCTTCGGGTTTTCAAAATAAATCCATTTTTCGTCACCCGTCACAATTCGATGCAAAAATGATTTCCTTTCGTGGCGTTGAAGCAGCACTTCACAAGTGACTTTGCGATTTTCTATTTGATGTTCATTCAAATTGTGTGGGACCCATTTACCGAGTTTATTGATCTTCCCCATTACTCGTAAACGTCTGCTGATTGTTTCTTGTGACACATGTAATGCTTCTGCTAATTGCCGTTGAGTTTGAGTTGGGTCATCATCCAATAACTTCTGCAATTGCTCGTCTTCGCATTTTTGTGGTCTACCAGAGCGCTCACTGTCTTTCACATTGAAATCACCACTTTTAAATTGTCGAAACCATGTCTCACATGTTCTAATCGATGGAGCGTGTTCACCATATGTTTCTACTAGCAAACGTTGACTTTCAGCAGCCTTTTTCCTTTGATTAAATAAGAAAAGCAATGCGTGCCGCAAATGTTCTTTTTCAGGCACAAAACTCGACATGATCACTGAACGATAAAACAAAGACGCTAGTTTTTGGCGGACTCAACTTGTGTGTGTTTGTAGGTTAATGTCAGACGAACAAAATGACGTATGTGTCAAATTAATACGCTGCGTACTTTTCGCTGGCGCCATCTCTTAGTTAAACCGGAAAAAACTCATGCATACACCTGGTAATACAAAACGATATACCACATACATGCATCTTTTTTTCTGTGGTTTTGATCATACGCCAGCAGCCTCTACAGATTTTCAATGCTTTACAGACGTTGTACCGTCTATATTTACGAGATGTGATACCCGCGGAGCCCTCATCCTTGTGATGAGCGAGGCAAAAAGTACCAAAGAACGAACGATTACAGTCTGTGCAATACTCAGGCTGAGAGTCTCTATTGCCGTTGCAATAAGTGGATTAACATCGAGCACATTGATAATTACAGCGATGCTCGAGTACTCGATTATACTTGGAATTACACTGTGTGCAGAACCCCCGACTACCTAGCGCACCAGCGAGATTTAATATTGGCTGGTAGTGATGAGAACGCTCGTAATAGAGAATAAACAGTGTATGCTTAATTTTACCTATTGCAGAGAGTACGGATTTTTGCCCATCGTACAGAGCCGGAACGCGTTTTCCGAAGGTGAGAAATTCATAAACAACAATCGCTCTACTCTCGTGAACCAAGTATTCCTGAAAGAGCTAAATCTCGCGAACACCGCATCCTCTAGACAGTGTCGTTACCCCTGCATTACGCGTGAGCTCTATCGCTGCTGTATATTGCGCTCCTCGAAGCCCGTTTCGAATTTGGCACCATCGTCTGTGTACTTCGCTCGTACGTATTTGACCGCGTTCGGTATGCGCTCGGGCTGTAACAAGGGATAGTTGTAGACACGAATTATCGCTATTACATATGCGTAGAATTGACTTTTTGCTGTAGTCTCGTGTGTAAGCCTGGTGCCTATACCAGCGCCTTCGACGCCTCGTACTATACATGTCGTTCTACATGTACCAGCGTCTATTCGAATTCGCGCGCGCTCTGAGCTACACTATTAATTAATCGCCATATATCGTCAGGAACGATGTCGCGAGCTGGTCGAAATGATAACCATACAGGTCCTTGCGCGAAAGACGGCACGCTCAGAGTCATACCCACATAATCATGTCCTTCGCACGATTCTGTAAGATGCGTGAGAACATCTCGTAAACCGCTCTCGAACCAAGTCTGTTGAGAATCCGTCCGGTTTGACTGATCTGTGAAATTATTGAAATGGGATGAGTACTCACTTAAAGCAAGAGGAAAATAAAACCAGACACATAGATGTTATGGTGAGGAAGTGGTTTATTTCTACCTTCCTGGTAATTATTGAAATACAATTTTGTTATAAATTTAGACCAAAAAGGACAAATCTCAAAATAAGTTTCAATCTATAAAATGACAAAAATAATATAATAAAATGCACCAAAATTGTGAGAGTTAGAATTGAATATAAACAAGTGAGTTGACTTTTGATTTATGAGCTGAGAGCCAGCACACAATTATATTAATTGTGCGCTGGGAGCACTGAGAGCGGTGCGTGTGTCGCAGCCTGTGCTGCGGACCACGCCACGCTATGAGAAAGATGAGTGCTTAGATTGAATTAAATTTCTAAATCCAATTCAGAATGATAATGTGAGCTGCACACAATTATTATTTGTGTGCAGAATTTAAACTTGAGACAGCGGTGCGTGCAGCGTAGCGAGAGCTACGCAGCACGACACGCTGATACCATTGAGTGCGAAAATGTTTGTGTGTAATTCACTGCAACCACTCAGCAGTGTATTGCAAAGTGCTTGCAGTGAATTAATGAGAGCATTTGCAATAACCTTGCTTGAGTGCTAAGCCTGTGTGTGAAACCAGCTACGCAGTCAGCACTGCGTAGCACAATACAACATAGAATGAGGATGCACGAAATGAGCAAGGTATAGTCACTGTGCTTTCCCAGCAGATTTCCGGGAGGAAAGCACAGTGAATATAAACACCAGCATAATTGTATTAATTATCTGGCAAAAGAATTGATGCAAAACGTGGTGCAGCATGTGCTGCAGCGCACGCCACGAGTGAGGCCAAGTGCTGATGTACCATATTTTCTCCGCACTGGTATTGAATTACGCATAATTGTGCCAGAGCACTCTTACCTTGAGCAATGAGTCCTGGTGAGTGTTGTTGAGTGATGCCGATGTAGAAGGTTGGTGAAAAGGTCCGAGAAGTCCAAAGATGCGCGTGCTGTCCGAAGGGATGTGTGTCGCAAAAGTGCCAAATTCTCAAGATGGCTGCGAGTATGAAAGTTTCGTTGGGCACTGGAGTCAGTTGAGCGAGATAGCCGGTGAGCGAAACCGAAGTCAAGCGAGAGAGACATCCTCTCGCTCGACGCGGCGTGCCAACGAGGCACATCCTCGGTTTCGCGAAGCCCATGCCTCGGCTATCTTCGACTCAAC
>OZ012705.1:37745668-37895176 GCA_963942595.1 Cylloceria caligata
AACCGCGTCGACGAATAACACGTGCCACCGAATCAATAATTATTTGATTATCAAACAATCCAATGTTATGCGCGTCAACTAAATCGCGCTGAGGACACTTAAATTTCTTCTCCCCCACCGCGAACGCAACGACGGTCTACGCTTCAACACTCTATCAATTTTCTTATCAATGAGCGCTTTACCACTCTGAACATGATTGTGCTATTAGAGTAGTAGTAGTAACCACAGTCAATCGGACAATTAATTAGAGATTTTTCAAAGCGGATCGCTTTTATATATATTTCTTTAATACGCTCTTTCTCTCTTTCGCTCTCTGCATATACTGCAGCGATGTAATGAATACGACTAACCAAGAAGATGGTCGCACACGATCACTTTACAAAAGCAAGACCTTGGGAAATATTTAGCGCTGGTGATGTACTAAGTTATCGAGTTTCGCTGATAAATGTCATATTGTTTTCATCTAATTCCAAGGCACTCGGCCATGGGGAAAATCATCAAATTTCGTCGACGAATATTATTTAGTTTTCATGACACAGATACAGATAAGATGTATGTTAAGGTATGCGTATGCACATACGTGTGCGAGAGTATGCAAGAGTTTTGGGATACATTTGTCGCTGCTGTTACTAGGCTGTTGGGGAGAATGCGACAAATATCAAAGGATATTGGTAAGCAATTTTCAGTCGTATGATTTGCAGTATCAAAAGAAGAAGCGATGCATCTAGAAGGTGGGGGAAATCTGTATCAAACGGAGTATGAACACCACCGACAATTCATTCGAAAAGTTACAGTCTACACGACAGCAATAAAAATGGCAAATAACGGTGCTACGTCTCACACGATATCGCCATATATAGCCCCCCGTTATGTACGGTTTAAATAAATCATTTGGTAAAATAATCGTTGCCGGGCTCGAGTTGAACTCTACGTGTACTCTTACACCAGTGGTGAAAATATTGTCGAATACTCTTACCGGAATTACACTCAGTGCAGACGAACGGCGAGTATTTAAAAGTGATTTTTCTCGCGTACAACGATATTTCGAAGCTCATGAGGCTGATGCCGAGAAAGGGTGTAATACCCGCATAGAGCACACAGCGCATTACACACTTTTAACCTTGTGTTAACAGCACAGAGCTGTCTCATTTGGTAAAATAAGTGGTAGTGCTAATGAGGAATATGAGAATCAAGAGGAATCTGGAGAATGAAAACGGAAACGCTTCCGAAAATACTCTCCAAACATTGTTCTTCAGCAGCCGACATTTGATATGCTCGTCGAAATAAGTAGAAGAATTGATATTCATATGCAGGCTCTAGAGAGCAAAAGTGAAACGATTCAGCGGTGTATGAATGAGGTGGTATCATATGCCCGCGAAAAGATAGTTGTCAGTGGAACGCCTCGTGCAGCAGCGTATGAGATCATCGGTTCCAAGGAATTCTTTCAAGAAGCGCTCGAGCACAAAACGACCTTGCTAGCGCCGGTGGATACGGATTTAATGAAAATTATTTTGTCTGAAATAATTGTGTTGTATCGTGGTCATATCGCTGATCATGCATCGGGTGTTGCGTTGCGAACGCAATAATTCTCCGTATAAAGAGAGAGAAAGAGAGAGAGAGAGAGAGAGAGAGAGAGAGAGAGAGAGAGAGAGAGGTCATCAACGCTGCCAACTTTGTATAATGAGACGATGCATATCAGGTAAGACAGTATCGATTATTACATTATTATATTACGAGTGATAATACAAATTAATTCGGTATAGCGATAAAAATAAAATTAACGGTGGAGGAATCTCCGAGCGCGGATTACCGTGTTTGCAGGGCTGTTGCATACGACGGTAAATGTGTAAAGTGCTTTCCATAAAATATTGATAAATAACAAAAAATACCTGATCTTACTGTGTCTTATTTATTATGTTTATTTTTATAGCGTAATAATTACAGATCTATAATTGAAGCCTCTCTCTCTCTCTCTCTCTCTCTCTCTCTCTCTCTGTGAGGGATCATATCCTATATCTTTTACTGCAGAGCAAGCGCTTCGCGAGGAGTACAGCGCAGGGCTATACATGCTCGAAAACCGCTTTCGTTGCATTCAAAGTGATGGATACCTAGTTATGATTCATAGGAGGTTGTTATCTTTATTCCCGTGATACTCTCTAGCAGCATCTCGAGCATTTAGTCTGTCTTTAGCATCCTACACGCAAACAATAAAAAGCAATATGTATCCGCGATACAGCAAGGAGATTTTAAGCGACGCGTTTTGGTGTCGAGTAATTTTAGTCGAGAGTGTAATGAGTGTGTTCCTGCGTACACAGGAAATGTACGATGCGTACGGTGAGCTGGGAGAGCACCTACGTAGCGTGTATTTAGTGGAACGTCGAGGAAGACCCGTTGGACTTGGCGAACTCTACATCGGAATATCCTGTATTGTGCCTCGTTTAGAGTTGTCCATGGCGAAGTGATTTACTCGGATTTTGATGGGTACTGTGAGGTGTTGTTAGTCGATTTCGGCGAGACCATTCACATCGACTGGTCTCACCTATTTCATCTGAAGCCTCTAGCAAGTATGCTGCCGGCTCTTGTCATAGAGTGTTCAATATACGAACTCGAACGCGTGGATGTTGTAGGTATTGAGCGTCTCATCGAAGAATATAACATTCCGCGGGTTCGATTAACGAACGGGGAATGCGCGGATGTGGCAGCGGGTATGATAGAGGCCCTCGGTGATGAGATAGTTATCGGCTACGATATCAATGCCGTGGACGAGGGCTTTGACGAGGACGTAGTAATAAATTAAAGACGGTGTTGCGTGCGTGTGCGTGTGCGTGTGCGTGTGCGTGTGCGTGTGTGAGAGAGTACATTCGAGAGACAGGAGTTTGAAATCGCTTTGGCAAGAGGGTAGGTGCCTACAACAGCTGTGGTGGTGAGTACATAATTTTATTCATTTTTCCAAATATGTGTACACCTTTGCTCCATATTGTTCTTATATCTACTCTTCCTTATTCACCATAATACCCACACCACCACACTTTACTATCTCCAAATTACCGACACTGATTAAGCAGAGTGCGTAGCGCGGCGGTGGAAAAGTGTGGTGGTGGGGGGAACCGCGTGGTGGGGACGGAGTGGGAATAGGAGTGGGATGGAGCAAAGGTGTACACATACTACTAACGTATACGGATGGTCCTCATTTTAACTTGGGGCCTCTGGGATTCATTCATACATCTCCTTCACTTGAAGACAAACGTAAATAAAAACCCACCTGAAGCAAAGGATTACGGATTCATTCGAACTCACTGAAATTCATGTACCGACCACCCAAGACGAAGACTCGCCAGCAATAGTACAATCTACCAGAACCTTTTCACTAATAACCTAAGTAGTTTACAAGATCAGTTATGTCAAACGTTCCAGATGCCTTTTCAAGAAACCGAGATATACTTTATAAATCTATTAGGTTTAATCAAAAATACGCAAATTATTACGTAACTTCAATTATCTAAGACATTCTTCTTGCTTTATATAATTTCAACCTTTTATCAAATGTCACCTTTATAACATTTTTCTATGCCTCCTAACTTCTCTGCATACCTCAACCGAGGGGCCACCGCAGTAGACGCTCAGGATAAGGCAGAGGGGAAATGGACCCCCTGCTCGCTTGAGATAAGGGGTAAACGTCATTCATGGATATCGGGCACGTGGGAGATGGCAGGATCCAGCCAACTAGGCATAAGGAATTTGCCCTCTAAAACCCCTTTTGTGACATAAAAGAAAATATACTGCAGTATTTTAAAAGCAGACTTCTTGTTAAACATAACGAGCATGGGAGACAGGGAGTTCCTAGCTAATTAGGCCCAGAGGAACTTGCCCCGTCCATCCCATACGTATAGCTCAGGGGAGCATCACCATAGTAATATAAAAGAGCTGAAGTCTCAGTTATTTTAGTCAGTTCTCATCATTCTTAATCTAGGTTCAAAATCTGTAACTCAGTAAAGAAGTCAATAAGAATAGTAGCAAGGATAACTCATTGGGGCAGGTTGTTTGTCATACGCGGCGATTTCAGAAAGGTGCGAAGTGGCAGGTCAACTTCCGAAAGCTAACGTATTTCATAAACGGGAGCCAATACGAAACGGTCACGCTAAAGTACGTAGACACCAAAAATATGGATAATAGGTAAGTGGCACATGAGTTGTATAACGGCAGCAAACGAGGAGGAGATAAGATGAATTTGTATAAAATAAGCGTGATAAGTACTTTTAAATCTGTCACCAACGCCCTGTCAAAACTGCAGGAATCGTGCAAATTCTTAAAATCATAAATAAATAAATAAAATAATTTCGTTTGTATTAGCACCAAAAAATAAATAAAACTGGTCAAAAAAATGTCATCTCCTTATTTTAAGAAAAATAAAATTTAACCCCTTGACATACAACGACGAATTAGGGTCGTCATTAATTGCATGACATTCCGTTTTATTTGTATGTGTTACGTCAAACCCGCGCGGTGTTTTTACAAAACCGACAAATTTAAGACGTGTGAGGCGTTTCGACGTGAGTTTTCCGTACTCTGGTCAAGGAGAATGACTTCTCCCTTTACCACACCTGACAAGAAACACCGAAGACGCAAGCCCCCTTTTGAGTCTAACCTTTCGAAAAATTACTCGAGACAGGGCTGAGAATGCTCATTGATTGTTCGCGTTAACCGTCACTCGACTCGATAAACTAGATCGATAAATTAACCCGCGGAGGAACGGGTTTTAGGAGGAAGGAAAATGGCAGGTAACTTTCACTTGGGGAAAAATTTACGAAAATATCTGATAAATTATAAGAATTGTGTTTGTATTCACGTTTGGTTTTCTGGTGAAGTTGTTTCGCCGGTAACCGATGCATTGAAGGCAAAAAAATGGCAACCGTTTGTTAAAATGAAAATGCTAAACTCGATGATTCGTGAAGCTGTTAAAATGTATTCAAATAGTTAACCGTATAAGTGATACACGTACGTTCGCTATTACCGTGCGCGAGCGATCGTTACTTTTCGACGCAATACACTTAACGCGATACTTATGATTCGATAAAACAGTAAAACGAAATAAACAATGTGGACTTGTACAAAAACGGCAGAAAACAATTGAATTCAATTTCTTCTAGATTCCTTCTTTAAACTTGAGATATGATTGACATTAAAACCGAGAAAAAGTAAATTCGAACTGAATTTAGACTGTTCAACCGTTTTTCTTCTAAGTACTGACTCTGAATTTTAGTTGACTCTATAGGGTGGGGTTCCTCCATGGTGGGAGCTTGTTTAGCTCGCCAGTTTTAATCGCGACTCGTCGAACGCTCGACACTGCGGCTGTACGCAGTAGAAGCTGTTCTTGACCAGGCTCTACCTTTAGGGAGCGCCGACTTTCGCTCTCTGACTAATTGTTACTAACTTTTTCGAACATTTTCCCGTCCTTATATAGGTCCGGGATGGTCTAATTTTCTATGCGGGGGATTCTTAGAATTACAATAGTGCTCGGACTTTGGGGGCTCATCGCGATGACTAATTTTTCTTCTAGCCATGCCGTCGTTCGATTCTCGTTCCGAGTCGCTTGGGGTGAGATGACACAGCCCAGGTAAAATGAAGCTACTTCGAAAAAGGCTCAGACTTTTAAGTAGATCCACCGAGCCTCTGGTGATTAATCCTGTAATTCTCATCTGCACCCGGTCTCGTTCAATTTCCATTCCGAACTGCAGTACTACGTGTCGCGAAGAACCATTCCTTGCTCCGATGATACGCTGTCGCGAGGAAGCATTCTCTGTTTCGACGACACGTTGTCGCGATAGACAGTGAGGAATAAAGACGACTCGGACGCCGGTACAACCAATATACTCGTCTTTAGTATTATCTTTCTTTCGTTTCCTTTTTTCGTTATAACTACGACTTATTATTTTAATTAGGGTTTATATTCATTTAAACGCTTATTAGTCAATGTCTAAAAAGGCCTTATTGACTGAACATTTCTCGATAGTTTTACTCAAATATTTTAAATTGGATATCGTTGGTAACAAATTGAGATATCGGCGTAATAGGTTCTTACTCGATTGTTAAAGCCGTTTTATGAACAATATCTCTTCTTTTTAATTTTTAAGGGAATGCATTCGATAGGTATATATTAATATTTCTATTTTTAAATTCGTTCGAGGGATCACTCCTCGCCTCGGTTACATGCGCCAAGATAGAGAGAGGGAGAGAGCGAAAAGCGCCTTGGTCGGAAAGCGAGATGTCGAAGGATTCGTGTCACGCTGCGCTGTATATCCGAGTCGCTTCTGCTGTCTCTTTTATGACTAATACAGAATGTAGTTCTTCGATAATGTTAAACTTATTTTAATTCTTAATAGTGTATAACGTGAAGGGGCATATATAACTACTATAGTATTAGGTGCGCAACTAAGTTCCCGCTGTTTTTCAAGAGATGGCTCCAGTAGGAAGTGCTGGTCGATTGGGACATAACCAAAACGTCATGAACCAAGCTTAGACATATGGTAAACAAACCGCTTTGACACATTAGTGATTTTGTTTTTGCGTCATATACTTTTGGTTGTGTGAAAATGTCTGATTGTGTGCCAAATAATCGTCATTTGCGGGAAGTGTTGCTTTTCTTCTGTCATTCGAAGAAAACGGTGGCTGAAGCGCATCGAGAACTCCAAAAAGTTTACGGAGATGCTGCTCTAAGTGAAACAACGTGCCGTGATTGGTTCCGTTGCTTCAAAGACGGGGATTTTGATGTTGACGACCGTTCGCGTGAAGGAAGGCTAAAAACCTTCGAAGACGCTGAATTAGAGGCATTGCTCGATGAGGATCCGTGCCAAACGCAAAAAGAGCTTGCTTCATTAGAAGTTATCCGCCAAGCCATTTCCAACCGATTGCATGCGTTGGGAATGATTCAAAAACAAGGAACTTGGGTTCCTTACGATTTGAAGCCAAGAGACGTTAAGCGTCGTTTTTTCGCCTGTAAACAACTGCTCCAGCGGCAAGAAGGGTTTTCTTTATCGCATCGTTACGGGTGGTGAATAATGGATTCATTACAGCAACCCAAAGAGAACAAAATCATGTGGACTGCCCGGTCATGCTTATACGTCGTCAGCTCGGCCGAATATTCACGCTGCGACGATTTTGCTGTGTAGTTGGTGGGACCAGGGCGGTGTTATTTATTATGAGCTGTTGATACCGAACGAAACCATCACTGGGGAACGGTATCGAACTGAATTGATGCGATTGAGCCGAGCACTGCGCGAAAAGCGGCCACAATACGAGCAGAGGCACGAAAAAGTGATTCTACAGCATGACAACGCTCGGCCTCACGTTGCCAAACCCGTTCGAACCTACTTTGAAACGCTCAAATGGGAAGTCCTATCCCACCCGCCATATTCCCCAGATATTGCTCCGTCCGATTATTCCTTGTTCCGTTCGATGGCACATGGTCTGGCTAATCAGCAGTTCAGCTCATATGAAGACATCTCAAAATAGCTTCATTCGTGGATAGCCTCAAAAGACGAACACTTCTACCGTGACAGTATTCGAGCTCTGCCAGAAAGATTTCTTCTGAAAAGTTGTCGCTAGCGATGGGCAATATTTTGAATGATTCATTTGTAAACATTTTTTCACAATAAAGTTGTTTTTATATCCTTTCATGATGCTAACTGTTTAGTTAAACCAGGGGTCTCCAAACTTTCCAGCCTTAGGGCCATACTGATTACTCCAGTAAGTTCCAAGGGCCAAAACCATATTATCATTGTTGCCGGTGGTAAAAAGTGAAATAGTCCAAAATCTGTCCGCGAATCCAAATCTTTGTTACAATTGTGTTTCAATTGTTATTTGTCTATTCAGAAATTTTGAAGAGCTGTCTTTTGAGCTTTTGGTGTTCTGATGTCAAAAACAAATTCCAATTTTCCATCAATACCATTAATAAGACATGTCTTCGTGTATTATTGAATATCAATTTTTTTGTTCATTGCATCATTCGTCGTAGCATATAAGAAATTCCAAAGCAACGAAGACTTTGCCACGGCAGTTGGTCTACCTTTGTGACACAGATACGGTACATGACATGTGGAAGGAAGCGAGCACCCGACAGTTGCCAAAAGAGCACGCGGGCACGAATCAACCAAAGACTTCGATGACACGCGCCGCCAATGATATCCACAAGCCATAGAGGGAAAACTCTTGATACGAGATACAGGTCCCTCTACGCTGACCGTTATAATGGGGCAGTGGCGTACCAACTCTTAGTGTCTCGTTGTTAGGTACAAGGAGCGATTTACGTCAACTCTCTTCGAGAAGGCTGTACCTCGGGTCTCCCCCTACCAGCACTGTTAACTCACGTCTGATGGTCGACGGATAATTCTGTAAACTAGACCCATCATCCAGTCCTTACCGGCCAAGAGAACTGCCATGACCAAATGTTTTTGCACGGTCGGCTTGGAAAAACCCTGCTCTCACCATTTCTGGTTCATTGGGCAAGTTAGACCTGCCCGCTCGGGGGCGGTGACTCACCAAGCCAGCACCGGTGATGTAGAAGGGAACCCCTCCACATCCACGGTCTGTTTCCAGCGGGGGCCACGGGGAGGCGGAGTCACCAGTTCTTTTACTCGGTCTCAGCAGGTCGCCCGGAAAATATCCAAGTAGTTTAGCCCCAGTGGCACGGCTGCACCGGCTGGCTACTTCCTTAGAGCAGTAGCTCCTGCATCTGCCGATCACAGCCCATACTCATACTCATACCCATACCTTAAATCAAAACTATTCCGCACTACATTCCATTCCATGCATACGTTGTGTCTCATACCTTATTCCTGAATAACACGTTAGTGTTCCTCCCGCATTCATTTTGTTCTCGGTGTTCGGTGTCACTCTATCGCGCTTTATCGCACTATCGCACTCTATCGCACTTTACACTTGCATTTATTCCACACTTTTACTTGAAGTTTTATGGGACTACCTTGTTCCAAGTCTGTGATTACCATTCTGAGCTGCTGGCAATTCGGTCCTTACGGTGCGTTCTGCACTTCCTTAGCCTCCAAAATGTTTCTCGCCAGTTCAGCGAACTTGGCAAAGTTTGGCTTCGTTAGGAGTGTCTCCAGGCGCGGTGGCCAGTTGTGTCCTGACTACGTTACGTGAGTCCTGAGTTCCTCTCTCCTACCCTGGTAAATGTCACAGTGGAATAGCAGATGTTCAGGGGTCTCAGTTTGCCTGCACTCGCACAGATCGTCTTCCGCAAGACCAAATTGTCCAAGCTTACTCCTGAAATCGCCATGTCCGGTGATAAACGGAGTCACGTAGTGATCCAGCATGATCCACTTTATCCTCAGTCTATTGGTTGCGTTCGCTAAGTACTCGAAGGTCGTCCTACCCTTCGTGCTGTTGTTTCATCTTATTTGCGATGTCCGCAAAAGTGAAAGTTGGACTTCATTCTGTATCGTGTCGTCGTTAATTCTGGGTTCGTATACGGCCCCTTCCAGCTGGAAGGGGACGTTCTTCTTTATCCTATAGCCGCAGCTCCGTTTTTTGGCCTCTAGGTCGATTGGGATCGCTCCCACAACGACTGTCAAGGCGTCTCCAGAAGTCGTTCGGTACGCCTTGGCAACTCTTAGGAGCGCCTGTTTTTGGGCTCTCAATAGCATTGTCGTGGTTTGCTTGTTAAGCAGGTCGACCCACCCTTCTGCCGCGTATGTCGCTATCGGGACAAATAGGCCTTTGTACAAGGTGTTTAGGCATCTATGCCCGAGGCCGCACCTTGCTTTTGCGATCTTAGCTAGTGCATTGAAGATGGAGCCACACCGGTCGCCTATACTTTTAATGTGCTCCTTTATTGAGAGCCTCTCTCCGTAGGTGGCCCCCAGGTAGCGTACTACTCTCTTTATTGGAATCTGCTTTGGGTTGATCTTTATTCCTGGGGGACGTCTGGTGTCTAGACGACCCCTTAAGAGAATAATTTTGCTCTTCTTCTCGGAAAGTTGTAATTTGTGTTCCCCGCACCAGTTTTCTACCTCTGTGGCAACGATTTGTCCTTGGCGCCCCAAACCGTCATGGTTGTCGCCGTACAGCATCATCAGGAGTTTATCCGCGTATGCGATGTGTTCCACTTGTAGCTCTTTAAGCCTGCCAAGTAGACCATCGAACACCAGAGTCCAACACGAGGGCCCTACGATCGATCCCTGTGGGCAGCCTTTGGTCACGGTTTTTGACGTCGTGACACTCTCTGCGGTTATCTGCACCTCTCTGTCGCGAAAGTAGCTTGTCATTAACGTGAACGTATTTCTTTGACAGAAATACCACGTTCCCGGAACTTGTGGAGAGCGTCCTCGGTAGACAGGTTAGGTTTGAAGCTGTCCGATCAGTATTCCTCGTTCCCGAATAGGTCGCGGAGCTGCTTGGCTATCAGCTTCTCGATCGCCTCGCCCACCACCGACAGGAGACAGATAGGACGATATGATCTCGGATCCGATTCTTCCTTGTGAGGTCCTTTCTTTAATACGCAAACAGAGCCTATCTTCCAGTTCTTCGGGAAGACCCTCTATTTGAGGCAAGCGTTGTAGAGGCAGGTGAGTTCGTCAAGGATGCCAAGGGCAGTCCTTTGGGGCACCTCCACCTCTATTGCATCAGCGCCTGACGCCTTACCACACCTTAGAGACATTATGGCCCATCTCACCTACCGCCTTGTGAGTGGTTCCGCGTCCGGGGTTTCAGTCTCCGTTGGCATTCTTTCCGTATTCTCGTCTGTTCCGGAGTGTCATTTCCCACGATATCGTCCGGGATAAGGACGTCTAAGAGCCGGTGTGCTGTCAGTTCCCACGTAGTTGTTGCCTCTTCTCCAGCTGCTGCTATCGAGTTCAGAGCCCCTCCTGGGCGAGTACTTTATTGCAGCCAACCTGTATGTCATTCCCCATGGGTCGGCGTTGCTTTCTGTCGTGAAAAAGCGTTTCCAGCTGGTTCCTTTCGCCTCGGCTATTGTCTCATGGTAGTCTCTAAGGACTTGTCTGTATGACCGTTTATTGACGGCTCTTGTGAGCTCGTCGGTTGTTCGTTGGAATCTTCTCCTCTTGGAGACTAACTCCTTTTTTGCCTCAGTTAGCTCCGTCGTCCACCATGGAGTTGGTCTTACGTATTGTTCCCTCCGTGGTATGGCCTCTCTACACGCGCGGACCATCAGGTCCGCGATTCTGCCGGCAAAAAGCTCAGCTTCTTCCGCAGACCGATTTGGGTCACACTCGTGCGAGAGATCAGTATGCCCATTCTCGATGAGGGATTCAAACCAGTTCCAATTGGCCTTGTGAACCGCAAATCGGTTGGTTCGGGTGGTTACCGTACAGCGGTCGGGGTCGGACAGCTCCATGCTGATGGCTCGGTGGACATTTGTTGTCCATCTTTCCTTTACGGTCCAATTCGCAATCGAAGAGGCAAGCTGCTCCGTTACCAGCGTAACATCGATGTTAATACTTCCGCCTGCTGAAGCGAATGCGTGGAGATTTTCAGGTTTATTCGCCACTGTCAGTTTGCATTCTGCTATTAACTCTTCGAGGCGTCTTCCCTGTGTGTTCCGTTCATCTGCCATGTCCGACCCCCACAGCGGAGACTTGGCATTCGCGTCGGCGGCAATAATGATTTTTTGGTTCCTTAGCTTCTGGAGAATCCCTCTGAGATGCACGATGTACGGCTCAATGGGGTGAGAATACCTTCGTTGTTAGGTACAGTGCTGAACCTGGCCGTCCATTTCTGGCGCGCACCATATGTTCCCACTGCCCTGCCTCGGTGTGGCTGCAGGTCTCACCCCTCCCGCCGTCATTATACTTGTATAATCTCTGGCAACTATAGGACACGATTACAGTGCAGGTTTATGATCTTCTTTAAAAGAAAGAAAGATATAGAAACCTAATAATCGAAATAACGAACATGCAATTACTTCCTTTTGTTTTTGCAATTAGTAAATATTATTGTGTTTTTCAATGTATTGAATTGGAATCTATGATTGGTGACAGCTTTCGTTGTCTCTCTTTCTTTTTTTTTATCAAAGATTTGATTGAATTTCCTTGTAGCAAAGAGATCGTAGACATATATATAGTTTTCTTAATACTAATATGCGTAGCCTGCCTTGAATACAATTACTGATTAATTACGCACTCATAGGGATCGCGAAATATTTTCCTTTTAGTTTAAATTAATGGATTATTTCCATTACTGGACTACTTGGGTCTGTTTCAGATTTCTTATTTGCGTACTTATTCATTACTGAGATACTTTCGTTGTTATACGATCTTTCCTAAATTTCTTCTTTTAGTGGTAGTGCGATTACATTTTTTAAATTACTTGATATAATATTTTTCTTTCTCAGGCACTTGATGTGGTTAATTGAATTCTAATGGTGCCGATGTATTGATAAATGTACATAATTTTTATCATACGTTTTTGGTGCATCGTTGTTGGTAAAGAATCTCTTGAAGTTCTTGAAGTTCTGTAGTTCGTAAAGTTATTAGAATGTTTGAAGTTCTAGTGGTTCTTGAAGTTTTGAAATTTGTTGAAGTTCTTTGCGATATCGAAGCTCTGAAGTTCGTGAAGTTGTTGAATTTCTTCGGATGATTGGAGTTTTAGAGTTCTTGAAAGTTCTCCATGGTCTCAGTGGTTTGGTCATGTGTAGTTTTTTTTATATGGTCCGGGATGGGTGCAGATTTTTTTTCATTCGGGTGCCGCAGGAGTGTGTCAGTGCTGAACTGTTTGCAGTTCTACAAGTTCTTAAGGTCTTTCAAAGTTATTACAGCTTCGAAATTCTCAAAGTTCTTGAAGTTTTGAAATTCTCGAAGTTATTGAATATCGGAAGATATTGAAGTTCTTGGTGTTCTCGAAGTTCTTAAAAATTTTTCGAAATTTCGATGTTCTCGTGTTACGTCCTGCGGGATCCTCTTTCTTCCTTTATTGTCTCGTAGGTACGAGCCGGTCACGATGAGCGAGCGAGGCAGTCAGAGTAGTTATCCCTTTCACCTGAGTCATTCCCCCCCTCCCTCTATGATTCCCTTTTGCGGTGGACGGCGCCTAACTAGCATTAGTCATAATAGATATAGTTTATGATTGCCTCTGCATCCGCCCTTTTTCGCGAACTCCCTAATCGTGACACTCGGCACTAAGGGCGAATAGAGATAAGATAGAGTATAGTTTCAAAGGGAAAACTCGTTAACGGGGTTAGTCATAGAACTAAACCAGTGACTCACGTCCTCTAGGATGGGAACCACCTTCGAAGAAGGTAGATAAGTTGAGTCATGCGAACCTAATGGTTGGGGGGGGGAGGGGATTCGAAAACTAGAATAGCGTTTCACCCTAATTCACGAGTTTTCCTAATCAATACTACCACTAAAATCTAGGATATATAAGGAAGAGTTTCCACAGCACGGATGCTCAGTTTTCCATCACTATTGCCCGAGGTCGCGTCGCGTAATGTATAGTCGCAAATAAGTCACTCCGCTTAACCGTAACAGGCCAAGTTGCCTTTTCTACGATATTGTTCAAGACTTTGTGTATACCTAACTTGTGTTTAATGGGTTGTGTACGATACACGTACAAACAAACAATACGATAATCTACTTGGATACGATCTGCAAATCTTTCTCCTTCCATCACCAACTAAAGGGTACGAGTCGAAGAGAGCCGCCTGCGAGCAGAGATCGACAACACGACAAAGAAGAAGAACTACCACAAAAGAGGACAAGTGTCAATAGTACATCTTCAAGCCCACCTCTATCCAATGCTCACCAGGTAAAATTCGCCAGACCCTAAATCTTAGGCCCGACGTAACACTCGAAGTTTTCGAGGATCTTGGAGTTCATGGGGTTCTCAATGTTTTAAGCATGTATGATGATCTTGATATTTATTAGTCTATATTAAAAAAATGTTCAATGTTCAATTATGAGTATTGAATTATCTATTGATTCCCACGAGACTAGGGTATTTCATATGTCGCAACTATTGTTATGACAGGATTATCATTACTGTCATCATATTATAGTACTATCTATAAAAATTTATTTTTATTATCACTACTATTATCATATTACGATCGTACTATTGAAATATTATTAGTATTAGTATTACGTATTTTTTTATTAACTTTATTTCTGTTTTTCTTTTGTACGCTACCCCTTTAATAATTTTGTTGCCAGGTCTCGAATCCGGTCGTGGTTATTCCCAAAGTTTCCCAGTCCGTCCTTAAAGTAAAAAGTCCAGTTTGTTTACTTTAGAATACTACTGCGTTCTAGGGTCTATGTTTGATCTACTAAACAGCCAGGTGTTTCCTCAATAGTAATACTTCCACACGGTTGGTCCAAGTAAAATAGCATATTTCCCAAACTGATACATGATTCTTGTTATTAATATTCTTATCGTTACTTATTAGGGATTCATATATGGATTATTAATTAAAATATATGTGTATATATATATTTTTTTCGTTTTCATTAATTAATTTATTATTCTTTTGAGTGCAACTTAATACTACCATATAGATGTGACTGATTAATTTTATAAAGTAACATAGCGGTGCAAATCTTTATTATTCTTAGTTTTGTTCATATGGCGTTAATACTTTACTAATGAATTAAGTGTTCCTTAATGAACTTTTATTATTCCTGAATCGAATTTAATTTAATTTACCCTCTTTTTTATTCTTTTAAATTTAATTTTATTAAATTTTTTATTTCTATAGCAATAATCACTAAAGATAGAATCTACAATGGAATTTTTGATTTCCTTAATCTATTTGAATGTACTATCACGTCTCTTTTTGAAAGTTTAATACATACATTGCCTTTTGTTTATATAGCTGTTATTTCATGTGGACCAGTATAGTGGTCACCAAGTTTTCCAAGTTTAGGCCCTTTCAACAAAAATACCGGTTCGCCGATTTTAAATTCAATTGGATTTATTTGGCGATCTTAATAATGTTTCGATTTTTCTTTAGATAGAATCAAATTTTGTCGACCAATTTCTTGTATATCGTGAATTTGCGTGACTAATTGGGTTAAATAGTCGTCGTATGTAACAATTTTCTCCATATCCGATGGTGACATCCTGGAGGGGACTCGGGCTATTTTTCCGAACACCATTTCATAGGGTGTGTGCTTGGTACCTTCGTGTACATTTGTATTGTAATTATAAATAGCCATTTCAACCCATTCGTCCCAATCGCTTTGCTTCGTTGTAAATTGTTTGAGATATTCCCCAAGTGCGTGATGAGACCTTTCTAATGATCCGTTGGATTGGGGGTGAAAAGCGGAGGTTCTAACTTTCCGAATTTTAAACAACTTCACTAATTGCTTTAAAAATTTACTTAAAAAGTTGCTACCTTGGTCAGTAAGCACTGCCTTAGGCAATCCAAAATAACAAGTGAAACGTTTGACAAATATTTCCGCAATAATTACTGCTTTTGCATTAGGTATAGGAATGGCCACAGAATATTTTGTTAATTGGTCTTGAATGGTGAATATATACTCATTCTTCTGCTTGGTTTTCGGTAAAGGGCCTACTATGTCCATAGCAATTTTATCAAAAGCGATGGCAGGAGTATCCGTTATGACCATTGGCTGTTTAGTTTTTACGCGAACTAGTTTTCTTAATTGACATTGTAAACATCGTTGAATATATAAATGGAGGTCAGCTTTTAGATTTTTCCAGTAATATTCGTGACGGATTATATTGTATGTTTTGCTGACACCTCTGTGTCCGCCTATAGCTGAAGTCCTCAATAATTTTAACCCTTTGCCCTCGAGAGGTGACTCTCGCTCACCGTTTATTGAGTAAACGAGACACTTCCCGAGTGCAAAGGGCTAATCTTGATCTTCTACGCGAGGTTGTCTAACTAGCCCATTACAAAAGATAACCTTTACTTCACTCTGTGCAAAAATTAATCGAATTTGTGTAATAACATTTTCCCAAGGTATATTCAAGATAAAATCTGATTTTGCGATACTAATAGTTTGTGATTACCGTCGGTGATTGGTAGTGCTATATTGAATCTATTACTTCGTTTTGCAATTGATTGAGGCTTTTACAACTTTACATTTTTTAAATGTGAAAAATCGTTATTATCGCGGAGTGCTATCGCTCCTGTATCAATAGGTTGACATTTGGTAGAAACAACATAAACCAGGTTATCTCTACGAGTATGGAATAAACCGCGTGATTTTTTAATATTGGAGGCTATAATCCTTCCTTTGGGAAACTCACGAGTGGTAGATGCGGTTGATAATCTAATTTTTGTTGCTTCGAGTTCGAGTTCTTCGTCGCTCGAGGACTCGGAATCGCTTACTTCGAGAGGCTTAGGGGTACGTTTTCTATGGACTATATTTATTAACGTCGAGTATAATTTCATCGGTCGACTCTTCGTGGCTACAACAGGTATTGCTTGTAGATGTTTCCGGATATACTAAAGGCTCAAGAGTACCTGGGTTATTTACCGGAGTATTAGGTAATTTAGGTTTCGTGATCGGATGATATTTCGAGTGACCCATGTGGAAAAATAAGTTCCGCAGGCTGCTTATTAGAGTCAACACATTCCCGATCCCAATTACATTCCTCTATTTCATAATTGCATAATGTATGATCCTGGTAATTTTCCATAATATCGTCATCATTGTCAGGTTGTTCTTCTAATAATCGAGTTATCTCTGCATCCGTCAATTGATGCTTAGGCTTCGTACGATTCCCAGTTACGGGATTTATTTGAATAATGAAAATACCATCATTCGCGGTTGTTTCTTCAAATGGATTTCTCGAAAGTACATCAGCATTGACATTAGTTTTCCCGGCTTTATATACTACATCGTATTCGTATTCTGCGAATTTTAGTCTCCAACGCAAATTTTTTAAACTACCGCCCGTTGCTCGTCGAAACCATAACAGTGGTTTATGGTCGTTTACTACTGTAAAATAATGCCCATATAAATACGGCCGAAAATGAAGTATAGAATACACTATAGCTAATGTTTCATTTTCATACGTATCGTATCTTTCTTCTACCTCAGTCAAAGCTCTAGTGACGTAGGCGCTTGGATGGTCGTTATTAATTTCTCCTTGTGAGAGGATGCTACCGATAGCATAACCCGACGCGTTCGTAGTTAAGATGAACGGCTTAGAAAAATCAGGATATTGCAAGACTGGAGCTGTTCAAAGTTTTTCTTTCAATATTTCAAATGACTCCTTTTGTTCAAGTCCCCACTCGAATTTATTTTCTTTACGCCTCTAATAACCCGTTAGTCCCAAAAATTGTCGAATATTTTTATATTTTTAAGCACGGGATATTCACGTACTGCTTCTAATTTCTTAGGGTCGGGACGAACTCCATTGTTCCCGATTATGTGTCCCAGATACGCGACTTCCCTTTTTAAAAATTCGCATTTATCCGGTTGCAATTTTAAATTCGCGGCTTCTGGTCGTTTAATCAATTCGCGATATATATTCTCATATTCTTCGAGACTGCGAGCATAAATAACGATGTCGTCTAATAAACAAATACGCCTTTCCCGTGGATCCCACTCAACGTGAGGTCCATGGCTCTTTGAAATGTAGGAGGGGCATTCCGTAGTCCGAATGACATTCTAACGAACTCATAAGACCACGCGGTCTAGTGAAGGCCGTTTTATGACGATCTTCAGCTGAAATTTCAATTTGATGGAATCCCGACGCTAGGTAAAAAACTAAAAAATACTGTGTGCCTCCTAATTGGTCTAATATATTATTAACATTTGGTATGGGATACGCATCAGCGACTGTCCTTTCATTCAGTGATCGGTAGTCGAATACTACTCTCCATTTTTTATTACCTTGAGAGTCGGCTTTCTTAGATACCACCCATACCGGGCAATTGTATGGTGAGGTCTAGGGTATGACTACTCCCTTTTCGAGCATATCTTCAATTTGTTTCCCGATTTCCTCTTTAGTGCATTCAGGACACCGATAGCCTCGCGTATCTATAGGAAAATCATCTATTGTAGGAATTCGATGCTGCAATATAGTAGTACACGTTAACATATCTCCCGGTACTTGATATAAATGGGAGCTTTCTTTTAAAAGGCTTTCAATACTTTTCCTCTATTCTTCACTTAATTCGTCGAGTCTTAATAATTCTTTGATTCGATCAAATCGATCGTGCATTACAGCTTTAGATATCGCGTAACACGATGTTTCGCATATAAAAGGCCTAATTTTGCAAGAAATATTTGATATACTGATATTCTGTATTAAAGAAACGTCCATGAATTTATACCACTTTGAATTATACTTCTGGGTTTCGAAACTTGTTTCTTTATTTTTATCATTCTTAATACTTTCTACTTTTGATGATTGAAGGGTACAGATCGTTTGGACATTCTTTAATGATTCACAAATTTTTAAACTGGTGTCTTGATTTGATTCGATTTTCGTAGGTACGAAGGTTTCAACAAATTCTTGGCAACAAAATTCTTTATCTTCTTTCATCATTACTAATTGCGATGTTTCAACACAATATATACAATTGACTTTATTTTCTGCGGATATTTTAGTCCCTATCGAATTCGGATAGACAACGCTTTCAGCAATAATACAATTATTAATTTTTTCACAAGATTCTGTCCTTTCCATACGCACAGTTTTCCCCAAAAATTCTGTATTTCTTTCCGTCTCTATCGAATTCAGATAGACAACGTTATTCCCTTTAGTACACTTATTAAAATCTTCCAGAGGTTCTGTCCTTTCCATAGGCACAGTTTTCCTCAAAAATTCTGAATCGAGCTCCCTCAGTCCTCCATCGAGTGCTGCCCGTTTCGTCGGCACAGTCACCCCTGTGAAGCGTAGGCGAGACTCACAGTTACTACAATTTCTTTCCGTCTCTATCGAATTCGGACAGACAACGTTATTCCCTTTAGTACAATTATTAAAATCTTCCAGTGGTGCTGTCCTTTCCATAGGCACAGGTTTCCTCAAAAATTCTGAATCGAACTCCCTCAGTCCTCCATCGAGCGCTGCCCGTTTCATCGGCACAGTCACACCTGTGAAGCGTAGGCGAGACTCACAGGTACTACAATTTCTTTCCGTATATGAGAATGATTGAATGTGAATTAGAAATATTTGATGATGTTCCAACAAAATGATTAAGAATTCTAAGATGAAAACTAACTGATGCGACAAAGCACTATGAGAGAAATTGACAAGTGCGCAGAGTGAGCGCCTAGTCAGCCCGAGTAAAACATAATAAATAGCAATGAATATAGTGCTCTGTGCAGTGAGTATGTATCACTTGAGTATTTCTATTCTGTCGACAGATAGCAGGTCGATGCATTCGCACTTTGCTTGTCGAGTGACAGCTTCGAATATTAATATTAAGGATCCTGGTGACAAGCATAATCAATTAAATGCACTCATTGTCAGTAGTTAACAATAATAACTCAACGTTTATTTAATTAATTAACAATGATTGCCAAAAAATACCTGTTGAATACACAAAAAATGTAATTTGATTTGTCTGGCCTGTGTGATGATGTACTAATGTTGAGTTGGTTCTCAGGCTGTTGAGTTGACTTGTTGATCCGTGTGGTTGATCCTGGTGATGTGGTCTGTCTGTAGAGCTCTACATTGAAGCCACACGGTGGGCTGGTGAGTGAGCTATATCCAACGTGTGATGCGAGGCTGCGTGGCGTCTATGCTGCCGCCAACGAACCACGCCGCTGACTTTCATGTGAATGTTTCGATAGTTCTGTGGCGTCACCGACACGCCAAACTTCACCACCTATTATCGACCAAGCCAACTTACCCACGCTACCAGCACTGCCATCCGCCACACAGCATGCATGCACCTCGGATGCACCACCACGCCACCGACGGAAGCAATTGCTACTTCCACGCCCGGACTTCTAGCGAGATTATCCTCGCGGTCCGGTATTCTAGTCTCTCGTTGCTAGAGCCACTAGAAGCGTCCTTTTAGTCACTACACTTGTAGCGCACCGCGCAATCTGCACATCACCCATTATTCGCGTCTCTTCTCTAACGCGTCTTGTTAATTATCACGTACGACTGTTGTAATAAATATTCGTCAATCATAATCCACGAGTGTCTACTCAATTATTATAGATGAACCAAATATCTATAGTTCTGATGATCTGCTGTGATTCGCACTGACACTGATTTCAAACACGGGTGATTTGACAAAGAATATAATAAACTACACTAATGAGTAGACAAAAATATGAGTGGAACTAATGAATAGCTACGTGAGATGACGCGGGAATGTTTAGCACGAACGACTCGAGTGAGAACAATGGTCACATCCATTGACCACGAGGCAGAGTATCAAGAGGGCGGACGTGCGTCACAGCTTGCTTGAGTTATGATTCGACGCCAGCGATGGAAAGTGAGTCTTGTGAGTGGTCTTGCCGCTGGGGCCACGCTAGGAGCGTTGGCCGCTTGAGTGAGTTTCGATCGAGGATGCGAGCTGATGGACAATGTACTTGAGTATGCTGGGTCGATAAATCGATATATTTAGTATACCTGTGAGCTATACCATATGACGCGAGGCGTCAGATGGTTGTGAGTGTAGCGTGTGCATGAGTTTAGTGTGTGCTTGATAGGTGCGAGAACTGAATATTCCGTCTCTATCGAATTCGGATAGACAACGTTTCCTTTAGGTACAATTATCTTTACAGGTTCCATACAAGTGCTATTTTCAGTTAGATTCGACGTGCAAATTTCCGTAAGACTTTGGGCTTCGTGTTGCAATTTCTCAAATTCTCCTTCTATTTTTACTTTAAAATCCTTCGTATACAATATACCTTTTTCCAAACCAGTTTCACAAGTAACTTTAATTATTTCCATGCAATTTCTTATTTCTTCTCTTACATTTTCCAAAAAATTAAAAATATTCTTTGAAGAATTTTCGGTATCTCTGCGGGGTATTGTCTCTACCGGGAGCTCAATCTTACTCGACAGAGAGAAATCCTCTTGATCGTTTCCTTTTATATTGTCTTTATTTTTAAACTGACCCAACCCCTTAGACAGCTTGGGATTCTTTTACCGTTTACTTGAATCGTCACTAGGATCCTTTATTTTTGTGCTATGAATTAGTTCCTCCGATGACACTAATTCTAGTACTTGTACTTGGACTTGAACCATATGCCTATTGCTATTAGTTACGTAAATATAAGCTTTACCATTATCATTAATGACGAACCCGCTTTCTATGTTTATACCTTCACCTTCACCCAGAGGAGGCAAATAGCACAATTTGGTGGACTCTGCAGAGATAACAATAGTTTCCTGGGTTGCAAATGGTATTCTTACATTTTGCATTTTCAATTGTCTTTTTTCGTAATCAATTTTCACGCGATTGCCGTCGAGGTATTCCGAACCCAATATACCAGCTTCCTTTATGGGGAAATTATTATATACAATATGGAAAGTAGCGAAACGTCCGAAAATTTGCACGGTAATATTACCCAAAGTAAAAATTGAATTTGTTGTGATTCCATTAAGTTGCAGAATTTCTCCGCGATTTATAGAGATGTGTTCACTCACAAATTGTTTCTTTAGAATGTTCGGACCGGCTTCTGTATCAACCATAAGAGTGACAGGAGATACTTTTTCCGATGACGTACCGTAACCGTCGGGACGCTACTTTCTCGATGCAGTTGTATATTAAAGATTCGAACTACTCGCGATTGGGATTCTCGGCTGTGATAGAAATTACATGGATCTGATGCATTCTCTGCGGGATCTCCCCAGGCTCACTCGTATTCGGAAGACCGCCACCGTTTCCCGTATTTTTGTATTCATTCTTTTTAATACGTCGGACGGGATACTCCCGTATAAAATGACCTGGTTTTTTACAATGAAAACACTCCCTACCCATCTCGGTGGGTCTAACATTATTATTATCAAAATTCCTTCGGTTATCAAATCGATTGTTAATCAACGGTTGCAAATTATTATTGTGAAAAGGACAAATATGGGCTCCATGGCCTTCTTTTTTACATATCTGACACCGAATGTCACTTGAATTCTGATATCAAAGATTCTGCGGTACTTGTTCTTGTGGCAAGGACATCAATTTAGAGAGGGTCGGAGGGAAACGTGAAGATCTATTAGCCGAATGACCATAATTTTTACAAAGTTGACAAAATGCAGATATATTTTCCTGTTCTTTTCTTTCCAGAGGAAAAATTTTATAACAACGATCGGCAGTGTGTCCGCGTTTATTACAGACCTGGCATATAGTAAATAAAGAGGCTTCGAACTTGGCTTTATAGTTATTTAAAGGGGGAAAGATTTTTAAACATTTGTCCGCCGAGTGTCTAATCTTCTGACAGATCTGACACATGCTCGGTCCCTTATCGATATTTTCCCGAATTTTGTGGACTGACAACCAATGCTTGGCTAGACGTATGGGTCGAGCATTCTTTAGCACTGAGCCTTTTTTTATTGCACAGCTGGCAATACACTTCTTCGCTTGCTACCACAAGTACTCCCCGTTTCGCCTCAGGTTTGTTTATCTTTGAACCCGAAGTTTCGGACCACCACTACGCCGGGCTACCTATGACACTAAACTTTTTTCTGTTTGAACAGTACTTAAACGGACTTAAACGTTGTTCAATTTCCAGTTTTAACCCGTGTAGAAAACATGCCAGAAGACTTTCTTTAGTATTATTAATAAATGCGGCAGTCAAAGGATTATCTTCGCTCGCATCATAATTTTCGAGTATTAAATTTCCCAAGTCGCTTACGCGATTGGAATATACAATGACGGACTCATTTTCTCTTTGATATATGGATCCCAATTCCCCTTGGAGTTGATATACGTTTCGCGTAGGTGCATAAATATCTTTAAGAAGTTTACCCAGATACTCTATTGTTTCAAAAGTTTGCCCCTGTATGGTGCGACGAGGTTCGCCAATTATTTTTATGTGAACTGCTTTTACTAAATTTGATTCGGCTCCTGGCCCTATCATAGCCAAGGCCTCTTTGCATCCTTGAATAAACATACCGAGTGATAAAGAATGACCGTCATAATTTGGTATGACAGCCAGGGCATCTCGAAGAGACAATGTTTGATTATTATTAACCATTGTGGGAAGTGTATTTGGTGATGAGTCGATAGACTTAATTAAGTTTTTAGTAGAAATTTTTATTGGCGGTATTCTATTCAATGTCTTGTCTGGGCTTGAGTCTTTGACCGTGGGATAGGTGGAGCAACCGGGAGTGGACAAATTGTATTCCGGTAAAAGGTGTAATTTTCTTACCAAATTTTTAGGTTTAGTATGTGAGGATTTAATAATTGACTTTAATGTGGATTTTTCACGATTCTCAATTATTTCTTTTGGAGTTGATAATGATTCTTTGTCGACAAGGGAAGGATCTAGGAATAGCTCCGTCGAAAGGGGTATATCCGCCTAATGGCGTGTAAAATATATCGCTGTTAGCTGAAGAGATTATACTAGGCGTAGCACTAGCAACGGTCGAGGGGGTCTGCAAAGGCGTATTCGTGTTTTCGGGTTCACTTAGAGACTCGAAATTCTCCACAATATTTTCGGGGGATTTTACTGACTGACCTAGGTCTTTGCTACGGGGGGTGAGGTATACCAACGCTGGAAGATATTCGTTGATGTCGCCGTCCGGCCTTATGACAAACCCGACTAATGACAAAGGGTTATTTAGGGACTTTGCTTCTAATGTTAATTCTCTTGATCGAGTGATGATAATATTGTCAGAAGTTAACTCGAGTGATTGTATGTTACTGTCTTGATTAAACTTTATTACTTTTGCTCTATGGGTGGCAGTTTCGGTTAACTTGTTGAAGTCTGAGTCTACAGTAGACACAACAGAATTCTTATTTGAACCGAGTTGGTATCTCGGGAGGTGAATTACTGGGACTATTAGATGGGGACTCGAGTATAGCTTCAAGTGTAAAATTATTAGGATTATCCTTTGGGAGCCTTTTTCTTCTTTCCTCAGGATACTCGTGGATTATAGAATCATCAATTCTTACCTTTGAACGAGTTGACCTTATTTATGATGTATTTTATACAAGTATAATTTTCGGTATACCGCATCACAGAGACATGCAACAATACATAAGAATATTATTAAGGTAGAAATTGGGCAGAAAAAGAAAATAGGAATAACCTTCTTTTTACTATATGTCACAAAGAACCTTTTATAAACCTTTTATATAAGAACTATAGACCTTTATTTTTTAAATTTCGTTTCAAAATTTCCTAGAGGTGAAATCAAATATAGTTTTCCCTTGAGGAGGATGATTTGGTGGTTATTCAACTATACGCTCTTAGTAATTTGAGGTTTTAAGGATGTCACAAATGGATGATATCGTATCCCGAGTCTGGAATTATCTTTGTAATCAGCAATAAGTTTGTCTAGGAATTTTTCCCGCTCAACTGTTCGAAATTTTTTAAGATGATCTATTTGATCGTTATCAAGTGTTTCGATGCCGGCAGTTTGGAAGTCCCGACGGCTGCTTTGTCTGCTTTGTATGCAGTCGCACTTATTTGGTATGATGTTCCAACTTCCGAGTGATTTTGACACTCCGCTACTTGTTTACCTAAAGGTCCCTGAAAACCTATTATTTTTTCTTGGTTAAGGAAAATACCTTCGCTATCTTTTGTAGATTTGATGCTAGAGACTCCAAAAATTTGCTTGCTATACGATTCACTCGCTGTTACCATTAAAGGACAATTCGTTTTACTAGAATTTAAATTTCTATTCCTGTCTTGTCTCGAGTAGCCGTTACGTTCTGCAATTGTGTCGTTGGAATGGTTCTTATGTTCTGTTTTCTTTTCCTTCGAGAGGAATAGTTTTATTATCGTTTTCTATTTCAATACTAAAGACTCTAGAAATTTGTTCGTTATACGACTTGCACGCACTTATTGGTACTTGGTACTGTTCTTTTAAGACTCGTCGTCTTAATCTCTGCGCTTGAATTTTCCTTCCTGCTCTATGGGTTTTCGGCATGGATGAATGATTCGGGTCGATAGTGGTAGGGTAATTGTCAAAATAAGCAAGTGATATGTGTAGTTATGTCTGTGTTGTTTGTATGGTGTGTTTCGTGAGAGAACCTTGCTAGCCTTGACCTCACTTACGCGACGAGTTAAAACATAGGATTTCTCTCACTAGTGTAATGTGATCCGTGAGCGAGCCTTGCTAGCCCTTAACCTGACTTACGCGAGGGGCTCAAACATAGGATTTCTCTCACTAGTGTAATGTGTTTCGTGAGCGAGCCTTGCTAGCCCTTAATCTCACTTACGCGAGAGGCTAAAACTTAGGATTTCTCTCACTAGAGTAATGTATTTTGTGAGTAGGCAAATCTGGTTGCCCAATCGTCTCTTGTGATGATTGTGTTGTTAGGAGTGGGTTGGATAATATAAGTGGGATGTGAATTAGGTGGGCTGATTTGATGACTCTGATTCTTGGTCGACGTGGTAGTTATTAACTACGGTCGTGCTTCCTCGGATATTGAAAAGTTTCTGAGCAAACGATTGATTTTTCTGAGTTGGTTTTTCCGCTCTCCTGATCATCGCTTACCCATTAATCGGAAACAAATGAGTACGTTAGGTGTAAGAAGCACTAGAGGCTATTTGTTGTACTCATATTTTCAGAATTGTATGCCTACTGCTTTAACACTTGGTAGGTTGACAGAATATATATAAGTGACAGTACAAGGAAGTTAATGTTACGGAGCGAATCGTATAGAAACAATACAAGAAGTCCGATGGCTGCATGGGACAAATATAATATTACTCTTGATAGTTAATATTCGGGGAAGCTATTTTCCTTGTAGTTCTCTTCACGTACGTTTTAGCGATTATTCTTTCTTGCCGTTTTATTCGTTCTAAATCGAGTTGACTTACGAAAATTTGTGTGACTTGTTCAATGAGTTCTTGCGCGAGCACCTCGAGTTCCCTTATACGCGCTCGAAGTTCCACTCATTTTTCCAGTGGTCCCATGCGACTGAATATAATTTATAACCATATATATATATATATCCACGAATATGTCATTTAATATAAATTCTATCTCTTTTTATTCACCAGTCATTATTGAATATTAGCTTCCACATTTGATTTCCACAAGTTAAATTTACTTACGGAAAAGGCTTACCAAATAACTTGAATAATAGCGGGTACTCTCTAAAACGAATCAATTTTTGCAACGATGTCGATCAATAGACTTAAACCACATCAACGAACGCTCTAAATTTGTAATTTTTCAATGGGAAATCCGATCATCTAACTCAAATAAAACTGTCACTTTCAACTACATCAATTCTTATAAATAAAATCGATTTATTAAAACCCGATATTACATTCACGCTCGGTAAAAAAGGGAAAGTTAGATTTTATTTACTTAAAATGTTTTATTACAACGTGGTTGAAAGGAAATAGTAAATTTTCAGGAATTGAGTTGATTCACCAAAACTCAATAAAAATGAAAAAATCAATTTTCACGAATTAAATTAACATATTGAAACGCAGTAAAAAGAGAAAGGCTAGATTTTATAAATTAAATCAGTTTACAAAAACTGAGAAGAAGGGAGTGATAAATTTTCATGAAATAAGTTGAACCACTAAAACTCACTAAAAAGTAAAAAAAATCAATTTTCACGAATTAAATCACTTCTGGGAAACGCGGTTCAGTTTTAATCGCGAGTAGAAGGGGCCCGTTATAGAAAGACAGGGCGTGGCCATCTGGCGCCAGGGGCGTGTTTAGACAAGCCCCGCCCCCTCTCCACTACTACCTCTCCCCTGCTGCTTCCTCATTGGTTGTTCCAGGGGGCGTGTCTACCCCACTCCCCCACCCCCGTTCCTGATTGGTCCCCACAACCCCCACCACCCCTGCCCCCATCCCTGATTGGTCCACACCAGTCCCCACCCCCAGTCCACCTATCCTGGTGTTCTGATAAGTGCAGCGTCGCAGCGCTATCTGCCGGATTTTGACTCGTACTTAATTGCCGATGCGCCATCTAATGTCGGTAAATGTGTTACTGACTGATGGTGAAGAAGATTGGATGTCGGCAGTCGGTCAGGCAGAAAATTACCGATACGTCATTTACAGTCGGCGATCGTGTTACCGACTGATGGTAAAGAAGAAATAATGTTGGCAGCCGGTCTAGCAGAAAAATTACCGATACGCCATCTACTATCGGTAATCGTATTACCGATCGTCAGTAAAAAAGATTGAATGTCGACAGTCGGTCCAGCAGAAAATTAATTACCGATACGTTATCTACTGTCGGTGATCGTGTTACCGACTGGTGGTAAAGAAGATTGAATGTTGACAGTCGGTTTAGCAGAAAATGTATCGGTGATCGGTAAAGCGGATCGGTTGTCAACCGTCGGTATGTAGCCGGCCATCGCTACAGCTAATTTGGGACTTACGGAAGATAAGAAGATTGGGTCTCGCGGTAAATGATATTCTGCACCCCACCATCATTTGGTTTCCCCCCCAGTCGTCGATAACCGAGACCCCCTTCACGTAGCTTTTTTTTTCAAATTTTTGTTAATTAAAAAATGTAATAATTGAAACAACTATTTACAACAACGGTAAATAAAAATACTCGTTATTTTTAGTTTCATAAAAAACTGTTTTATTTTACCATTCTCGTCCAACAAACATGTATTGTTCATCCGTAATTTTCAATGGCATCCGTGGCAGTCACGGCGAGCTGGTGGTCGACCGTCAATTTGTGTTTTTGTACCCGATTTTTTGTAATGTACATAGCATGGCATGTACGAGGAGACCTCACGGTCAACTTTGAGCTCCTCCGGTAGTTTGTCGTACAGAATTTCTATTTTTCCGCCCCAATGTTTCAATAGCAGCGACTTCGGTATGTACGCGAGCTCAGCTTTGGTGAAGTCTCGGGGATCCTTGCAGCAGTCGATCATGAGTATACTACCAATAGTATTCATTGTGGAAAGAGAGGCAAAGATACTTTCACAACGACGTTTCCTTTTCAACTAAGTTTTTTCACAGCTGTTACCATTAGATATATACATCTCGCGTGAATGACCAGCATAGTTAAATATGAAAATGTGTATGGTGGGAGTACTTTCGAATAATAAGACAGGAAATTCAAAGTTTCGAATTTATTCATACGAATTTCAAAATGGTTCTGCACACGTTTGTATATACGTGATTTTATTATCATTTTACAAGATTATATAAATAAAGCCATATATTTTTTATCGTTTTTACACATATACATATATACAATAATATTCATAAAGAATAAAAATAATTTACAACGCTGTACAGATAAATGTACGTATTTACACACACACACACACACACACACACACGCACGCACGCACGCACGCACGCGCGCGCGCGCGCGCGTGCGCGCATATATATATATGTACAAAGTTACAAGTGGCAAACAAATGTGAAAAATTATCTACAAACTATATACATAAATAACCACACACACACACACACACACACGCGCGCGCGCGCGTACGCAGAGGCGAGTGCATTCTATTTACATGTTGATATATATTAACATATTTACAAAAGTTTATATTACAAATAGATGTTACTAGCCATCATCAGCATCGTTATTTTTAAAACCAAACGGTAGTGATAACCGGTGTGTAATATGACAGCGTTTACGACATACGACACGACAAGTTTTGTACATTGTACGGGTGATGACGTTGTGGAGGGGCGTTCTTTGAATTGAATTAAATTTTTAATTAAACACTGTGTTACTAAACGATGGTAATTCCGATTTTATGAGTTCACTTATTGAATTAAAATTAATTGTTTCCGAGTTTTTATAATTCAAACTTATCCCCTTCACTTTACAAACAGTGTCCACCACCGTTTCAGGATCCTCGGTAGTCGTAACCGTATAACCATAAAATTTCGGGCCACCGGAGACGAACGAGTTGATATAAGCGTTCGGCGCCACCGATATCAACTCGTTGGTCATGTCACCGAGGAGATTACCTACCGAGGGTTCCCAAGCATCATCACCAGTACTCACGTAAATAACAGAGTCCGTGTCGTAATACAAAACCCGTCTGTCCAATAGCTCGAGGTAGCTATAAAGTTTCAGACGGGCCAAGGCCGTTGTAAATGCAGCTATAACCACACTAGTTAAGGGGCTAGGGGTAATAGCATCCTCGTGAGATGTCCAATTTAAATATAGCAAATCGTCGTTAACCGGTAGCAGGCGTTGAACTTCTTTCTCATTGTTGTACAAATACAACAATAGCTTCTCGCGAGTTTTAATTATCTCCGTGCGCGTCAGGTTATCCCGCTGACCGAACTTACCCCAGAACGAATTTAAGCAAAGCTTAGCAACTGAGCGTAAGCCCTGATTACGCGTAATGTTTTTAGCGTTCAGCCGGATACCCTCCACACGCTCGTAATAATCTATATATTCCTCGCGAGACGCTTTGTCGATACAGTGCTCGGGCCAACCGCTCGCCTCCTGTTTAATTTTCAAAAACGTATTTACATAAGAGGCAAACAGTCCACCCTCGCGTGTAACGGGATTGTACATTGTTGTTTTGTACGCCCAAATCATCGAAATTTTTAAGATTTCATAGCCCATATCTATTGCCTTCCGCACCTCATCCGTCACCCAGGTACCGGTGAAAGCCCGGTCGTCAGGGTTCTCATGAATGCACGAGGCTTGAACCATAGACTCTGTACACTTACGGCACAGAGCAAATAGCAGTCTCTCGTGCATTCGAACAGGTAGCACGGGGTGAAAGAGGTGGCGCGGAGGCAATACGGTACACGCGACCATACCGTTGACCGTTACACCGATAGCATCGAGTGCACCCTCCAATAAATCGGCGCACTCGGTACCGATATATATTTTCGGGTGCCCCACAGGGAAGCGACCTGTCTTACATATATACGGATACAGCGATATCGATGTACGATATCTTCTCCCCTGGTGCGACATCGTAGGAGGTGACGATATTACCTGTGCGACCACCATAAAACGCTGCACGAGGGTTCAAACTCTCTGTGGTGCGCCGTGGATGATTTTTTAAAAATTCGTCTACGCGTGGCTCGACTTTGCGGAGTAGATTGAAGTTGCACTCCCACATCTCCACCAATTCGTAACCATGCGAACGAATTTTTAAACTCATTGCCACAGTACGCTCATATCGAGTGTCCATACTCTCGTTACCAGCGTGAGACTTTCTCGCGCGATCGTTTGGAAAACACTCACGGCATCCATGCCAGTAACAACCATGGTATTGATAAACAATACGATGATTGTTTACCTCTATATAACCATCGACACGCGGCCCTTCGGGTAGCTTATGTTCACGGGTGCGACCCGCGTGAATAAGCGTATGACCGAGCTCATGCTCGACCCATAATAGCCAGTCAACGGCCTGCTGTGAGTGATTTTCCGCACGCATATAACCACCGGCAGGTATAAGACCAATTGTATCGGGTCTTAGAAAATTACGACGGTACACGACCGAGCAAGCCGATGCTATCGTAGTGGCCTCGGTGAATGGGCATGTATTACCTACGGATAAAAAAAAATTCCGAAATTCAAAGCAAGCTCGACGGAGTATGTCAACATCCATCTTGCAATACTTAAAAATTTCTGTTTCAAAATCAAATGTTACGGCTTTATCGACTTGCTCAGCGTACCATTCGTAAAATTCCGCGCGGTCTGGTTTACTCATTGTGTCGGGCGAGTAATACGTAGCTGCGGGGAGAACACCGTTATAGCCTCGTGCATCTTCAGTGTTGAAGAGGTGCGGGAAATAACCCTTGGCCAGTTGCTCGCTAAACCCAAAGGCTTTGGGTAGTGCACTGAGTCGCATATGAAAATAATTTATGCTGTCTATAAAAGTCGTGCGGCCCACTCGCATTGAAACTATTGAATTACCGGTCAAAATTATACTGGGTGTGGGCATATCCGTGGAACGTTCTACGATACTTCGCAATACAAATTGGCTGTCAAATGCCTTGGCGTTGTGTGCAATACACACTATATTGCGAAATTTCGTAGAAGGTCGCACGGCCAAATCTACAAATTCATCTACTGGATTATTTTTGAATAAAAACTCTCGTACACCGCACCACGAGCAAGTGCTCAAGGGTAGATGCTCTCCCGCTGAAAAACAAAGCTCACACAGCTGTTGCGCTACACAATGAGTTACTACGTGCTCGAACGAGTCGTCTCCCGTATTTGGTGTAATATACGGCTTATCCTGGCGCGTTTCAAAATCGTAAAATATAAATAGCGTTTCAGGGTGTCCCGCGACCGGTTCCAATTCTTTCCGTGGTTTGACAATTTGCATATAGCAGCGATCATTGTAGCCATGCGAACTACGACACAAACGACAAAAAGAAACACCGCATTCGTGAATCTTGTGATGATTACTCATAACTTTACCACAAGATTTACAAATACGGTAAGTCTCGCAAATAGATTTTTGAAGCTGTTGCACACTATAGCGGCTAACCAATGGTTTTAAATGGTTAGCGAAACACAAGGGGTTGTAGAACATTCGTCCACAATCGTCGCACGACTTCTCGCTATTCACAGCGGTGGGTACTGTTTGACTACTACCTGCCACCGGACCGGGCACGAGCTCTTTATCAGCCGTTGGAGCTAACGCTTTGATACAGGGCGGCACACTGAAGCATCGTGGACACTTACTCGTGCAACGATGCTCGAATTGACGACGGTAAGATTTATTGCACGGTATACAATAATTCTTACCACCTGCTGCGCCCATTAGGTTGATGATTGGCGAATAGTGTTTTAAAATACCACTATACGCTATATTAACAACCTCAGATGGCCCCTGCATTACGAAAGACGTTGGTCCATCAAAAATCGGGGGTACACCTGTACCGAGTGACTCCCAATCGTATACCGTGATAGCAATCCTCAAAGGCATGAGGTATCTTTGAAAATTTGTTATTTCCGGAATACCACAGCCTTCTAGAGGTATTTGCACACCGGCCAGCTGAACAAGAGATTGCGCTTTTTCACGTTGGTCGAGCGACGCCCCTTGTCGTATACGCGTCCAAGCTATTTGCGAGTCTTTGCTACGTTCGCGTTTATGTACGTTGTTTGCAAGAGCTACAACGATCGAGCGAGGAAAACACAAATTATCACCGTTTTGTATTATACAAACCACGGATCGGCTCTTCACCATTGACACACGGAGCCCCTGACCAGTAGGCACCGCTACATACGTAACGGTGAATCGCAACGTGTCAGAGGCCGCGAGAACCCTCGAGCTCTGATTCACGGCACACATCAAAGCCCATAGGGCTTCATCAGTGAACCGTGAAATAGGCCTCAATGATATGCCCGCTCTACCGTCTGCCATCCCGTCAGTGACAAAACCCACACCTATTAAATCCGTGTCATCGCGATCCTTTACGAAATAATCGTGAATATCTCGGATGGAGTTACGAATCCACGTGACCGGATTTATAGATACGGGTGGTTGTACTAACGCTAGATTGATCTGTCGCGCTGAAACCCCGAAACGCCGTAAATATTTATATTGTTCTGCGCCCGCGACAACAAAACGATTTCCCGGCGGTAAAATATCGTCCGTATCGTCGATGCTAACCGTGGTGTCTCGGATCTCGGTACCCTGGCTAAGATTTCGAATATTAACTACGCCTGCTACGCGATTAACGTTATTACCCCCGGCACCAGTTAAACCCCTACCTATTTGATTTTTGGGACATACCTTGAGCGAAGACGATGCTGATGATGCTGTAAAGGCTGGGGGCGCTGACGATGACATTGATTCCTCTTCATCCGACGACGACGATGATGATGATGATGATGATGATGATGATGATGATGATGGTGACGACGACGACGACGACGACGACGATGACGACGACGACGACGACGACGAAGAGGACACGGTTGAAGCCAGTGACGGTATTGGTGACAAGAGCGGAGGCCAGTGAGCTATAAAATATCCAGATTTAAGGATTTATTTTACGCTCACTCTTCAGGGGGCCCAAGCCATGCCTCGTACATCCGCACAGCAACAAGGTCATCGTCCTCGTCGCAGAAGTCGGAGTCATCCCCGACCGTACCATCCGCGTGATAGTAAGGTATCACGCGGGTGCGAATAAGCACCGCCTCTTCGTCCAGGTCATTACCTTGCTCCTGAGGCGGTGGTGACTCGGGGCTATCGGGGATATCCGCGACCTCGCGTACGACAACATGTGCAACATCTTGCGGTTTATCGTCTATTAGAAAATGAATTTTATTAATTCATTTTCATAAAATAATCTAATAGTAAATATTTTTAATTATTTTTACGTACCATCATACGAGTCATCAGCGGACTCTGTAGTTGCCTCGTCTATATTTAAAGGCCTCTGCGCAACCATCACTGGTTCCTCGTCTTCCTCTATCCCCGGCTGCTCAGGATCCGGGCTAGCCGGACTGTCGGGGACATCATCGTCGATGGAGCCGTCGTCTTCCTCCTCATCCTCCTCCTCCATGGCCTCATCATCGGCGTGGTTGTCGTTATCATCATCATCGTTGAAAAACATATGAACCTCGTCACCGTCGTCTACCGACACGCCTGACATTGAGGCATTGTCGTCATCGTCGGGGCTGGGTGAAGCCGTGCACGACGACGGTGACCCCAAGCATGAGTCGGCACTAGGAGGTCCGGCGTCGTTTTCGCTGCTGCTGCTCGATGCAAGTAGCGAGCGTATAGCTGTAAGGGAAAATAAAAATTTATCATTTCTTTAAAGAAAAACATTTTGTTTTTCACTCTATTGTTTTTTATTTTTAATTTAGCTAAAATATTTTTATTATTTTTCAAAAATTGAATAAAATACATTGCCAGCGTTAACGAGTCTATAAAGCAAGTTTAACTGTGATTGATTGATTAACGGAAAGTGTATTAATTTTTGCGAGATAGAGTGAAAGTGGATTAAAAATTAATTCATTTTTCGTCAACCAATCAATCACAGTTAAACTTGGTTCATACCCTCATTGGTGTCGATAATGTATTTTATTAAATTATTGGAAAAATAATACAAAAATTTTTAATAAAAATTATTTTTACGGTTTTAAAAGATTAAACCACTTTCAGTCAAGTGAACAAGTAAAAACTATAATACAATTTTAAATAATAAACAATATTTTTCGAGATTAAAAAAGTAAAATACAAAAGAGCAAATAACAAAAAGACGATAAAAACTCCAAATTTTGTACACAAATACTCTATGACTGAACACTGTAAGAGGGGGTGATTTTACATGTGTCAGTTTCTTAAAATAAATAAGCGAGTAAAAATGAAAATGTATCATCTTTAAAGAAAAACGTTTTGTTTGTATTAAAATTTGTTAATTACCAAAATTTTTTACTATTTTTCAAGAATGGAATAAACGCATTACCGAGACCACCGAGTTTAACCAACCAAGTTTTACATTGATTGATGAAAAGTGTATTAATTTTCGCGTAACAAAGCGAAAGTGGATTAAAAATCAAGCCACTTTTCATCATCCAGTTAAAATAAAACTTGGTTCTCGACGATATGACGCTCATAATGTAATTTTTTATTAAATTTTTGACAACAATAATAAAATTATAAAAAATTAGTTTTTATATTATACTCTTTCAATCATTTTAAGATTGATAAATATTTAAATAATAAAAATTATTTCAATGAAATAAAAAATACAAAATGAAAGTAAAAAGAACACATAACAAAACTTTTTTCTTTTAAGACGACAAATAATAAATAAAAATTTTCAAATTGTTTCGACTTACCATGGCGATTTTCAGCGTGCATAATCAACTCGTTCAGGGGCCCATGTAACAGTCCACCGTGATCGGTAAGATGCTGGATCACATATTGCTGCACAAAAGCGGGTGCTTGCCGTAACGGACCACTCACATAAGCATCGGTAATCGAGTCTGCATCACCACTCAGCAACACTGCACTAAACTCCGCGCGGAGACGTTGGAACGTAAAGTTCGCGATATTCACGAACCAACGCCGTGTAAAGCGCCGCACCAATCGCGGTTCCCGACGTATGAACACGCGAGCCGTTGCGCGCACTACGGCCAGAAGGACACGTCTACGTGAATCCATTTTTTTAAAAACGCGAAATAACGATGCTACACTGACAGGATGCTAGTTGTAGAACGTTTAAACGTTGAATAATACGAGAACTACCGTTTCACGCAATTTTATACCTTAACTCGAATACCCCCACTACCCTCTATATATATATATTTCGACTTCACCATAAATTCAGAAATCGAGGAGAATTTTGAAATATAACAACCTTGAGTCCCTGTACAGTGACAGAGTGTCTTCACAAGGGGTTGAAGGCTACACGCAGTCGTGCACTATTTCTTAAAGATAATTTATTTCGCACTACCTCTTTGGAAATGCTGTCAACATGAATCCATGCACGCCTACCGTTTTCTCCAGAAAGCTGCATTGTCTAAACAGACATTCTTACAACGATAACGCTGCTTCAGTGTCAACTAACGTAGGCGCCTACTATTTCTTAAAGATGATTCAATTCGTATTAGCACTTTGTCTAGAGTGTAAACATGAAGCGCTACACTCCACCCGTTTTTCTAAGAAAGCTGTATTGTCTGAAACAGACATCCTTAATTTACATTTATATATGCACTTTTGGTATCTATTTACAATACGGTAATACGAAACGTCTGCCGTTTTTATACTAGCCTGCATTGACAAAATAGACAGGCTCCATTTATATATATACATCTGTAACACGTGTATACACAAGACAATAAACGCAAATTCTGCGATAGCTTTTCCATCAGGGTCTGTGTATTTGCAAACAAACAAAAAATACCCAACATTTACATAAACGCTTGTGAACTAGCTTATTTTACATAATTATATTCAGTATAAATTCTTATAATAAATTCATTTTCAAAAATATATTACGAGAAATTTTCCGTTCTCGCTACTTTCTTTACATTTAATTGTATTCATATTTACTTATTCAAAAATGGTATACCCGGGCAAACGTTTCATTATCAATCAACCCTTACACTGCTACGCCAATGATAATTATCAGCCTTTGGTGGAAAACTGAAAACCCCACCGAGCGCCGTAATAAATTATGTTCCAATGGACAGACGCTAGCTATTGAATTTGTATATGGTCAATATCCAATACGGCGCCTGTTTATACATATTTACAATCGGTCGTACTGACGGCGTTGACCCTCGAGGTGGTCATAGATACTTTCTCGTACAGGTAGACGCACAATATGAAAATTCGTATATTTATTCTTATACGTATAACGTTCAAGTGTTTTCCATCTACCGTAGACTCATTTAAAATGCAAAATTCTTTCGACTATT
The DNA here is from genome assembly GCA_963942595.1 of Cylloceria caligata. Lineage (NCBI taxonomy): Eukaryota > Metazoa > Arthropoda > Insecta > Hymenoptera > Ichneumonidae > Cylloceria > Cylloceria caligata. The sequence continues at coordinate 37,782,066 of OZ012705.1, forward strand.
ACTGAAACGTAACTACATAAGGCCAGAGGGGGGTTTGCTATAATGTTTCAAATTTTACGCTATGAAATATCTATTTGTGATGAAATAAACAATTTTTACACTACAATAATTTGTAGTATACAGAAGTATAACTTCTCTCTCTATATGCTCTACTAAGGTTACGTTGGTGGGGGTAAACGCTTGCCCCCACCATTCCAACATATGAGGCGATTCACACCCGTCTATAAAAACATTTGTAAAGAGGATCGGGTGGCAGTCCACCCCGTGACAAGCTACGAAATACAGTTATCGTAGCTTCGTTCCCCTCATTATTTATTCATTTTTCCGTGTCGCTCTGTTGTATTTTTCTATCAACCATGGAAAATTTGGAAGCACCATTGTTGCTTGCTACAACATATAATTTGAACTACTTGGAAACAAAGAGGATAACTGTGGGTCTTCAGGTACGCGCAAGCGGTGACGTTACGCCGGTCGTTAAGCTGCAGCATAATAACTCGTCGGGTGGTATTACCTTTGAATCTACAAAGTGGTGTAAACTACAAGATGCCTTGACCGAGATAGCATCATATTTCGGGGCCTGTACGAATTATGGCTGGAAAGCTGATCAACGCATCCGTAAAACACTCAACATCGATGACTGTGAGATTCACTTTGCGTCCTCGTTTGGCTCAAAATCCAATGTTTTCGACCAAGCCAAGGACAATGTGATCGCCGTGGACGTCAACCCTAACGATGAAAATACACAGCTGGAAGCACCACCACCACAGAAGAAAAAGAAGAAAAACATCTATTCACCGAGTATAGTTATGCAAAAGAAATCTTTTGACGGACTATGCATCGTAACACCGTGTGTCGATGAGCGCTTCAGACGGCTCCAGCGTTACGTCGTTTATGTGAAAAACTGTATCGATGTTCTGTGTGCTGAATTAGTTCTACATATTCCCGCTAAAGAACTAATCGAGAATGTGGACCAAGTGCGTATTAAAACTCTTTTAGCACAGAATAGCTCTAATCTGTGTGAAGCTGTACGTCATCGAGTGGATCCCTCATTCCTTGAACATTTCGATATATTGTTCCTTGAGTTGCAGATATTTTGTGTACCGTTTATAACACAGGAGGTGAAAAAATTAATCACAGACATTTCTCTGGTGGCTTCAAAACCGTTTGAAGAAGAATGATCGGAGAACGATTGCCCTCGGTCACGCAAGAATTAATTTTTCATAATTCACGCGATAACACATGATTATAATGATAATAATTAATTTTACCAGTTGTAGATGTTAAGATAATTATTGCGTTACTTTTCTTAAATACACACGTGACTCGTCGTCGTGGATAACCCTTCCCACCCATGTCTCGCCTCAGTATAAATTGAAATTATTAATATTTTTATGTATAATACTCTCTCTCTCTCTCTCTCTCTCTCTCTCTACAATAAAGAAACATGTATGGTATTTAAACGTGTTTTTTACTCAGCATCATCAGCATTAATAGTTGCTTTGAAAAATTTATTTAAAAATGTACGTCAAATAGTGATAAACGAAAAACACAATCTTCTGAATACACATGCGCTTTAAAAAGCTAAATTGTGCGCATGTGCCGCGGTGACACACGCTCGCTCATAAGCTTATGACCAGGCGAGTGTGTATCTGTATAAGCTGAACCGTGCCCGCGTACACGTCTGATAAGCTAATAACGACGTGTGGATACGCGCCGCCGCCGCCGCCGCCGCCGCCGCCGCCGCCGCCCGGCTGAGTAACACGCTTATTGTGCACTTGGTGTATGCGATTTTGCATCTCGTTGCTCTACGATATTCACCGTCATCATCATCAATAGTATCGTGGATTTGTCACGCTTTATAAGTAAAAATAATAATGGATGTACGCTGGAAACATCCGTGGACGTCGCTTATTTGTGGCCCCACTGGATGTGGGAAAACAGTTTTCGTGAAAAAAATTCTAAAGTTTCTCAATTCAATGAGTGACGTTGAATTTGACCGTATTATATTTTATTATGGAGATACTCTCGATTCTGATATCGCTGCTCTGAATAACACATGTGAACAACAACAACCGTCGTCGTTAATTACTAAGACCGGGAGTAATAAAAAATCCAAAACCCCAAAAATTGAATTTAACGAGGGTCTACCGCAACAGGAGGATTATTCGAGCGACAATAACTTGAAAAAATTGGTTATTATCGATGATTTAATGCGCGAATCCTCAAATAATACCATTGTCGACCTTTTCACAAAAGGCAGCCATCATAAAAATATTAGTGTGATTTTTATCACACAAAATATTTTCCATCAGGGACACGGACAACGTGATATATCATTAAACGCCAATTATATGGTGATATTTAAAAATCCACGTGATCGAGCACAAATTACACATCTAGCGAGACAAGTATACCCCGAGAATCCACGATTTCTAACCGAGTCATATTACGATGCTACCGCACAGCCACACGGTTATCTACTCTTGGATCTTAAACAATCGACACCCGATTATTGTCGATGTCGTACAATGATATTTCCCGATGATCCACGAATGCTGGTCTACATGCCGAAAAACACTCGTCAACGTATTTATTTGGAAGCACAAGTAGACACCACATCAGTCGCTAATGGATATGAGTCGTGTACGCATCACGCATCATAATACATCTGCTGTGAAACTGTAATAATGAGGGATAGCACCAGCGCGAAGAAAAAGAAGAAGAAAAATACACATTACATTCCATTCGATGAACGTTGTATAGCCCTACTTAACGCTATTTGTCATTCGAATAAAAAACAGCGGAAATCAATATTGCGTAATGCTGATAAGCCTCTAATCAATTGTATCTGTGAATGCGCGTTAAACATTTTACAAGGAGTTGTTTGTGTCAAGTCAAGTGTTAAAAAACGTTTTAAAAAATATAAAAATATACTTCGACAGCTTGTCTCAGGATGTGTGACAAAACAACGTGGTGGTGGTGGTGGTGGTGTTTGTACAGTCGCTCGTAAGCAACGGAAATATAATTGGAGAGCGAAGAAACGCTTTATAATTCAAAAAGGGGGTGGTGCTTTTTTACCACTTTTACTGGCGCCCATAATCACAACTTTATTTAGTAAATTGTTCAGTGGTAGTGACGATTGATAAAACAATACTGTGTTAAGGATAAAAATTCATGCTCGTAAATGGAGCATGCGAAAAAAATGTTTTTAGTGCCAATGTCCGAGGTAAAGGACGAAAATAGTGATGCAGACGGTCGTTACGAGGAAATACCTATGGTCGGTTCTGGGAATAATCATGCACCAGCGGCAAACGAGAAAACAGTACAGACCCAGGGTGATCCTGTTTCAAGACTAGACACTGAGCTATACAAAATTTTTAAATCAAACAAGTATAATAAAGACGACGCTAGTAAATGGAAAGAGTATTTACAAGTACTGCAGCGTTATCTATATCTCGTTGGTACGAAAAATACATTGTTTTCACCAGCACTACCCGAAACATCGTCTGAGATAGATAATGCAGAAGCCACGAGCGATGCTGACATCGTTAATAGCGTTCCAAATATGTATAAACGCCGAGCGACTGCGTTATTAAAGTTTCTACGCAAACCCACGAGTGATGAATCAAAAAGCATAAGATGGGATAAATAAGGATGTGTAACAATAGACAGTATCCTCATTCCAAATTCTAATATTGTCGACCTTATAAACGATGCAGTACGAGGTAGAAAAAACTTTAAAGCAACAGGCAGACACGAGTTTATCGTTAGTCTACGCACAAAGAGCGTTCCGCGTGAATTTATAGGCAACAGTAGATTGTGGGATTTAGACGTATCTAGAGGCACTAAGCGACCAAGAAAAGATGTTCACATGATGCAACATAACGACTCGCATTCTATGAATGTGGATGCGATTGGCGATAATTCCAACGATGACTACGACGAGTATGACGATACACACCCTGGGAATACTTCTTCAAAACGTCGGAAAACAAAAGTAATAAAAGTATTTGAAAAGTGGATAAAGATTTAGAACAAGCTGTACAACGAGCGGTGAAAGATGACTTTCGAAAAAGTGTACTGCGATCCTTCGCATCCAGCTGGATACGCTGGTGCGCGACGTTTAATCAGTAGCAAAAATAAAGCAGACACCGTATATGACTGGCTCACTCAACAGGATAGTTATACCATTCATAGACCCGTGCACCGTGTCTTTCCACGACTGTATTACAATGTTACAAATATTGACGATGTCTGGGAGGCCGATCTCGTGGATCTACGTTCATTGAGTAGCTATAACGACAACGTCTCCTATCTGCTTATGGTAATTGACGTTGTCAGCAAATATGCCTGGGTCGAACCCTTGCAGGACAAAACGGTGCGCGAAGTAACAAAGGCATTTAAACGTATTCTTGAGCGTAACGATGGTCGTACACCTGTTTCACTACAAACCGACCGTGGAAAAGAATTCCTCGGTGGTCAACTTCAAAATTTTCTCAAAGATGAAAACATACAATTCCGTGTTGCTCGTAATCCTGATGTAAAAGCCTCGATTGTCGAGCGTTTTAATCGCACTCTCAAGGAACGGATGTGGCGCTACTTCACACATCGTAATACTCATCGTTACATCGATATACTACAACAATTGGTTTATGCGTACAATCATGCTGTACACTCGAGCATTAAAATGCAACCGGCCGCCGTAACGCTATATAATGCCGATACAGCGGTGCGCAATATGACAATTAGCGCGATAAAGCGACGTGAAAAGAGATGTTTCACAACGTATAAATACAAACCCGGTGATTACGTTCGAATCAGTAGAACTAAAGGCACCTTCGAAAAAGGTTACGAGAAAAATTGGAGTGAAGAAATTTTTCGTATCAAAAAAGTTTTACATAGACAGGGCTTGTATGTGTATGCGTTGTGCGATCTCGAAGACGAAACGATCGATGGTTTCTTTTACCCCGAAGAATTAACGAGCGTTCATGAGAAGCGTATGGAGAAGAATAAAGAATTCAAGATTGATCAAGTTTTACGGACAAAAGGACACGGTGCGAAAAAACAAATTTTCGTAAGTTGGGTGGGATATCCGGCGAAATTTAACTCGTGGATACCAGCGTCAAGCGTTCACGGTCTCGAATAAACGAAATTTTGTCCAAACGATGCATGACGAGGATAATTTTTTTCTTGTTCTACCGAGCAACAGCAGTATGAAGTATTTTCCCGAAAATACAACAACACATTTTATAACTCAATTGCCTCGTGAAATATCGTTAAAGGGTCGCTGGGTTGTGGGCTTATCGGAAATTCATATACCCTGTACAATGACGCATTTACAAGAAGCAGATACGATAATCGGTTGGATGGCTTGTGAGAATAAAGAAGGTACTACAAACCGAATACCTCGAGGTTTGTACAAAAATCACGAAGAAATTGTGGCGAATATTAATGATTTAACGGGGCTACGAGAAGCAGGCATAAAAATTGTAAATGTTGAAAAGGCTAAAGGGTACGTTGCCCTCGAGTCTGAGGTAACAGAGTCGTGCCCTGAACCTCTAGGCTACCCTGGAGTATTACGAATGAGTGGTAAAATAGCACGTATATTGGGCTTTGAGAAACACGAAGAACTGCTGCTTGACCGAGAAACCCCAGGGGGTCTTTACCTGCAGCTTATGCGAGGCGTTCCACGCGTAGGACGAGTACCCGCGTGTATAAATAGGGCTCTGCCCGATCAGCTTTTTGTCTACAGCGATATTTGTGTACCGTATACAGTAGGTGATACACAGACAGCACTACTCAGGATTGTAAATTTAAATACAAAAAACTACACGTATGGTACAACGCAAGTAAAATGTTTCTCATCGTCAAATTACATAGGTTTACTCAACAATTGCTTCAGAACGATCGAGGTGGATATAAGAGATCATCTGGGTAATCCTATTGTATTCGAGTATGGAACGTTAACACTCACACTTCATTTCAAGCGACTCGATTAGACAATATGTGTGCTCATTATACGACGTATTATGAGAATCAAATAGGTGGCGGAGGTGGTTATATAGGTAACGTGTTTGCGGGTTCCCCACATCAACGCGGTCACGGGATCGGTAGTTTTCTCGGTGGTCTATTTCGGAGTGTTTTACCACTGTTGACCAGAGGTGCTAAAGCTATAGGGAAAGAAGCCATTCGCACGGGTTTACACGTTATCGGGGATGTGAGCGGTCACAAAATGCCATTCAAGGAGTCATTGCGTCGACGCGCAGCCGAATCTGGAGATAATTTACAACGAAAAGCCAATGAAAAAATCTCTCTTCTCATGAATGGTTCAGGATATAATGCTGTGAGTACCGCTCGCATGATACAGTCGTTATCGGGACGCGTGCCTAAGAGGACGAGGAAAAGGCGTACTGGTATTTCGAAAAAATCGTTAGGAATAAAGAAGAAGAAGAAGAAGAAGAAAAAGTCTGCACGACGTAGACGCATTGCAGCAGGGAAACATCGTGGTGTCGCAAAGAATAAAAAGAAAAGGATAACAAAGAGAAAGAGACGAGGTATCGAAAGTAGTAGACGCAAACGAGCAAAGACCAACGATATTTTTGGAGGTGTTTAACAATGTCGTTCTTACACTCACACTCCTCCGAGTGTATGAAGTCGGAGCTCGACTTATTTACCATACCTCCAACGCAGACGGCTATAGAAGCATCACAATGGACACACTACAAGCCTGTGTCGTCCCTGACGGACGACGGGCCCCTGGAATTTGTCATACCTGGCCACGGTGAAGAATACCTGGACCTAGCTCATACAATGATTATTGTAAATGTTAGGGTTATTCTAACAGCTGAATCACAGTACAACGTAGCACCTGTTAATAACTTTCTGCATAGCCTTTTCAATCAGGTGGATGTATATTTTAACCAAAAACTCGTGGCACCGCCAAACAATGCATACCCCTACAGAGCATATATTGAGACGTTACTCAATTATGGACCGGCTGCTAAAAATTCTCACTTAACGACCGCGCTATGACGCTGACACGCCCGGTACGTTTGACAGTTTACCAGGTGCATCGAATAGCCCTAATATCGGTCTGAATAATCGTGAAAAGTACATAAAGAATGGCCGGACTTTAGATATGATTGGACATTTGCATTGCGATGTTTTTAATCAGGATAAATTTCTGCTGAACGGTGTGGAAGTACGGTTACGGCTTGTACGCTCAAAAGACGATTTTTGTCTTATGGAGACTCCTACGGCCAGTGTGACACATAAACTACATATCACCGAGGCTACATTACTCGTCCGTCGAGCAAAAATCGCACCAGGCGTGCTGATAGCTCACGCCAAAATGCTTGCAAAAACAACCGCCAAGTATCCTATAACAAGGGTTGAGGTTAAAGCTTTTACGATGCATAGCGGTATCATTGGCGATACTCTGGATAACGTTATTCTAGGCCAATTACCTAAACGAATAATTCTTGGTTTTGTGAATAATCGAGCATTCAATGGCAGTACAACGTTAAATCCGTTTAACTTTAATAATCATTCGATAAATTTCCTCTCTCTGTATGTCGATGGTCAACAAATACCGAGCAAGCCTCTTCAACCGGTGTTTGATGGTAACGAAAAGTGGATAGACAGTTATCACACGCTCTTTAGCGGTACAGGTATACACTTTCAGAATGAGGGTCTAGATATTACCAGGAGCGACTATCCCAAAGGCTACTGTCTGTATGTCTTTGATTTGACACCGGACTTATCAGCAAGTTGCTTCGGTCACTGGAATCTCGTAAGACGCGGTAGTGTAAGGATCGAAGTACGCTTTGCAACGGCTCTGACATCTACATTAAATTGTGTGGTATACGCCGAGTATGATAATGTAATAGAGATAGATTCCACACGCCAGGTCATTACAGATTTTAGTGCGTGAGGGGTGGCGCCACACACGACACTGTAATATTTTAACTCGTCTACGCAACCACACCTGGTATCAGTCTACATCAAACCCTCATAATGGACGTTATAGTGGATATTCAAGCGCTCTACGATGCAAACAACCGTTTTCTACCAAAGGAGATTGCTGTGACGACTCTTCAGGAAGAACATTATGGTCATTGGCTTGTCGAACCACCATATGACTTTGGTGAACTACCAAGGAGTATACGCGCGAGCAACAATAAACTAACGTGTTTTCATCATGGATTGGAATGGCTTGACGGTGATACACCGTTGAAAAAAATCTACACCAATCTACGCTTACTGTGTCGTTATGCCTTGCGTATTTACACAAGAGGCTTGCAAAAAGCCGAGCTTTTACGTGACGTTCTGGGGCGCGAAATCATCAATCTGGAAGAATACGAGGGTCCATCGTTAAAAAATATGCCAATCAACAACGTTTACTGTATTCATCATGGTATTTCGAAAGAAGACGATGTAAAATGTGCTCTAAATAACGTGGCAAAAATACGTTCGTGGCTCCTGTTTAAAGAGCTCGACGCGGTTAGTCACATTTATTCACAACCTGTCGATAAAACAACACCTATTAAAAATCAACAAAGCCAACCGAACAACGAGACATCAAATGAGGAAAATACTCGAGATATATCACAAAGCGTAGAGTATATATTCAACGATATTACACTATCGTGCAACAGTGATGAGTCGGCGCTGCGAGGAGGAACTGTACCGGCTAACGATGAAATAACTGTTCTTTTCCGCAACAGAGAAAAACAAGTAATCTCACCGAGTGCTAAACAACCATCACCACCCCCACGTAATAAACACCTGCCAGAGCAACCACCACCAACGCGCAACAATCATTATCATCAGCAGAGACAGCGTCAATCACACTCTAAGCGTCACCACCAGTTGTGTAAACAGCATGAACAGCCTACAGATATTAGACGCTCTACAACGAATATCTGCTCAGACGAAAGGAGTATTTCCGGCCGATCGCATCCCGAGTCGCTGGTCTAGACCCGCAGCATTGGTTCTAAACACAGACGAGCATAATCTACCTGGGCAGCACTGGGTTGCCACTTACGTTGATAACAATGGACATGGCATCTTTTTCGATAGTTATGGATTGCCCCCACTCATTAACCAACACCATAACCGTCTACGCAGAAACTGTCGAAGCTACGAGTGGAACACGCAGCCCCTTCAATCACTCAAGTCTAAAGTATGCGGTGAATACTGTATTATGTTTCTTGATTGTATGGCTCGTGGTTATACTCTGGATAATTTTCATAAGAATTTTACGACTGACAGAGTGAAGAACGATCGCATAGCTGCACAATACTACAAACGCGTAAAATATTTAAATCGCAGAAAGAAACGTGTGAAAAATGTAAAACACAATAATATTAAGGGCTACGGTTGTAATAAAAACACATGTATACAAACTTGTACAGATCGATTTGGATGCTACTTGTGAATCCTTGGTATTTGCGTATGCGGCTATGTTTCGGCTATCTCCATAACAATTGGAGCAATAAAACTCATATTTAACGTTTCGGTCCAAACTGCAGACCCTCTTCAGAAAATTTTATTTAACTATGTCAGTAGTTCCATTTTTCCCTTTAGTCCTCAGAGACACTTAACATTTGTTTCACAAGATTTATCAATTTGTTTAAAACCTCTTTTTTATGACAGATGTTTAATTAACCTTAAGTAAAAGAGTAATATTTACAAAGTGAAATGTTCACATAGTTGGTAGGCATATGTCAATCATTCCTCATCATAAATAATAAAATTAAAATATTAATTAAAGCATTGCAATCCAAACTTAAGTGAAATCTTCTTTGGTCAGAGTTAAATGTAACCGTGAATTTCTAGTGGCTACATGTTTGTAGCTCACCAGTCGAGAACTGAGTCAGTTCAACATAGCCGCATACGCAAATACCAAGGATTACTAATAACGGCTACTTACACCACATATATTTAGCTACTTGTGAATTACTATGAATAAATTCGAAACTTTTGAATTTCCTGTCTTATTATTCGAAAGTACTCCCACCATACACATTTTCATATTTAACTATGCTGGCCATTGACGCGAGATGTATATATCTAATGGTAACAGCTGTGAAAAAACTTAGTTCAAAAGGAAACGTCGTTGTAAAAGTATCTTTGCCTCTCTTTCCAACCACAATGGATGCTATTGACAGTATACTCGTGATCGACTGCTGCAAGGATCCCCGAGACTTCACCAAAGCTGAGCTCGCGTACATACCGAAACCACTGCTGCTGAAACATTGGGGCGAAAAAATAGAAATTCTGTATGACAAACTACCGGAACATCTGAAGGTTGACCGTGAGGTCTCGTCGTACATGCCGTGCTATCAACATCTCATCAAACCGGGTACAAAAACACAAATTGACGGTCGACCACCAGCTCGCCGTGACTGCCACGGATGCCATTGAAAATTACGGATGAACAATACATGTTTGTTGGACGAGAATGGTAAAATAAAACAGTTTTTTATGAAACTAAAAATAACGAGTATTTTCATTTACCGTTGTTGTAAATAGTCGTTTCAATTATTACATTTTTTAATTAACAAAAATTTAAAAAAAAAAGCTACGTGAAGAGGGTCTCGGTTATCGACGACTGGGGGGGAAACTAAATGATGGTGGGGTGCAGAATATCATTTACCGCGAGACCCAATCTTCTTATCTTCCGTAAGTCCCAAATTAGCTGTAGCGATGGCCGGCTACATACCGACGGTTGACAACCGATCCGCTTTACCGATCACCGATACATTTTCTGCTAAACCGACTGTCAACATTCAATCTTCTTTACCACCAGTCGGTAACACGATCACCGACAGTAGATGACGTATCGGTTATTAATTTTCTGCTGGACCGACTGTCGACATTCAATCTTTTTTACCGACGATCGGTAACACGATTACCGATAGTAGATAGCGTATCGGTAATTTTTCTGCTAGACCGGCTGCCAACATTCTTTCTTCTTTACCATCAGTCGGTAACACGATCACCGACTGTAGATGACGTATCGGTAATTTTCTGCCTGACCGACTGCCGACATCCAATCTTCTTTACCATCAGTCGGTAACACATTAACCGACATTAGATGGCACATCGACAATTAAGTACGAGTCAAAATCCGGCAGATGGCGCTGCGACGCTGCACTAATCAGAACACCAGGATAGGTGGACTGGGGGTGGGGACTGGTGGGGACCAATCAGGGATGGGGGCAGAGGTGGTGGGGGTTGTGGGGACCAATCAGGAACGGGGGTGGGGGAGTGGGGGTAGACACCCCCCTTGGAACAACCAATGAGGAAGCAGCAGGGGAGGGGTGGTAGTGGGAAGGGGGCGGGGCTTGTCTAGACACGCCCCTGGCGCCAGACGGCCACGCCCTGTCTTTCTATAACGGGCCCCTTCTACTATCGCGACTCGTCGAACGTTCGACACTGCGGCTGTACGCAGTGGAAGCTGTTCTTCACCAGGCTTTACCTTTAGGGAGCGGCGACTCGCGCTCTCCGACTAACTGTTACTAACTTTTTCGGGCATTTTCCCGTCCTTATATACTATAAGTCCTGGATGGTCTAATTTTCTATGCGGGGGATTCTTAGAATTACAATAGCGCTCGGACTTTGGGGGCTCATCGCGATGACTAATTTTTCTTCTAGTCATGCCGTTGTGCGATTCTCGTTCCGAGTCGCTTGGGGCGAGATGACACAGCCCAGGTAAAATGAAGCTACTTCGAAAAAGGCTCAGACTTTTAAGTAGATCCACCGAGCCTCTGGTGATTCATGCTGTAATTCTCATCTGCGCCCGATCTCGTTCAATTTCCATTCCGAACTGCACTACCACGTGTCGCGGGGAACCATTCCCTGCCCCGAAGACACGCGTCGCGAGGAACCATTCCTCGATTCGACGACACGCTGCAGCGAGGGACCATTCCTTGCTTCGACGACACGCTGTAGCGAGGGACCATTCCTTGCTTCGACGACACGCTGTCGCGAGGAACCCTTTCTTGCTTTGACCACACGCTGTCGCGAAGAACCATTCCTTGCTTCGATGACATGCTGTCCCGAGGAAACATTTCCTGCTTCGACGACACGCTGTCGCGCGGAACCTTTCCCTGTTTCGACGACACGTTGTCGCGAGGAAACATTCTGTTTCGACGACACGTTGTCGCGAAATACAGTGAGGAATAAAGACGACTCGGACGCCGGTACAGCCAATATACTTCTCTTTAGTATTATCTTTTTTTCTTTTTCTTTTTTCGTTATAACTACGACTTATTATTTTAATTAGGGTTTATATTCATTTAAACGCTTATTAGATAATGTCTAAAAAGGCCTTATTGACTGAACATTTTCCGATAGTTTTCCTTAAATCTTTTAAATTGGATATCATTGGTAACAAATTGAGATACCGGTGTTATAGGTTCTTACTCGATTGTTAAAGCTGTTTTATGAATAATAACTCTTCTTATTTATTTTCAAGGAAATGCATTTGATATATATGTATTAATATTTCTATCAGGAGTACAAATTGAAAATGCGGGATTTTTTTCTATTTTTGAACGTTTATTCTGAAAAAATGGTAACAAATGAATTATTCAAAGTATTGTCCATCGCTAGCCACAACTTTTTCCCATCTTTCTGGCAATTTACGGATACCGTCGCGAAAAAATTCGGCCGGCTTGGCTGCTATCCAGTCATCGACCCATTTTTGGGCTTCTTCGTTAGAATGGAAGCGCTGGTCAGCTAGGCCATGTGTCATCGATCGGAAAAGGTGGTAATCGGAAGGAGCAATATCTGGGCTATACGGCGGATGGGGTAAGACTTCCCATTTCAGCGTTTGTAGGTATGTTTTGACCGACGCTGCAACATGTGGCCGAGCGTTGTCATGTTGCAAAATTACTTTGTCGTGTCTTTGCTCGTATTGTGGCCGTTTTTCTTTGAGTGCGCGGCTCAAACGCATCAATTGAGTTCGGTATAGTGCTCCTGTGATGGTTTCGTTCGATTTCAATAGCTCATAATACACCACACCCAGCTGGTCCCACCAAATACAGAGCATGAGCTTGGCGCCGTGAATATTTGGTTTGGCCGTCGATGATGATGCATGGCCGGGGTAACCATATGATTTTTTGCGCTTCGGGTTATCGTAATGGATCCACTTTTCATCACCAGTGACAATGCGATGCAAAAAACCCTTCCGTTTTTGCCGTTCGAGCAGCAGTTCGCATGCAAAAAAACGGCGCTCGACGTCTCTCGGCTTCAGCTCATACGGCACCCAATGTCCTTGCTTTTGGATCATTCCGAGGGCTTTTATACGATGGGAAATGGCTTGTTGTGTCACTCCCAATGAATCTGCGAGCTCTTGTTGAGTTTGACACGAGTCTTCATTGAGTATTGCCTCCAATTCAGCATTCTCAAACTTTTTCACTTGGCCCGGCCGCTCTTTGTCCTCAACGTCAAAATCACCACTTCTAAACCGCACAAACCATCTCTCGCACGTTGAAACCGATGGAACATGACTCGGATAAGCCTCGGAGACCAATCGATGTGCTTCAGCAGCACTTTTCTTCAAATTAAAGAAGTAAATTAAAACTTCCCGCAAATGCTGTTTTGTTGGCACGAAACTCGACATATTGAGAGCTCAAAAAAACTATGAATTTGACACTGCGACAAATTGACACATACTGAAAATTAAAGCTATAAGACGTAGCTTTGACATGAACATAGTCACAGTACTGCCTGATGCGTATAGCGTTAGTAACGCCATCTGTTATCAAACCCGCATTTTCAATTTGTACCCCTGATATTTATAAATTCTTTCGAGGGATTACTCCTCGCTTCGGTTGCATGCGCCGAGATAGAGAGAGGGATAGAGCGAAAAGCGCCTTGGTCGGGTAGCGAGGTGTCGAGGGATTCAGGTCACGCTGCGCTGTAGATCCGAGTCGCTTCTGCTGTCCCTTTTATGACTAATACAGAATGTAGTTCTCCGATAATGTTAAACTTATTTTAATTCTTAATAGTGTATAACGTGAAGGGGCATATATAACTACTATAGTAACTTAAATGTTAATTGTTTTTATATCCTTTCATGATGCTAACTGTTTAGTTAAACAATATAATGGCTTTTCGATTTTCATTAATGTTTAATTTTCATAATTGCAGTTATTTCTTGTATCCTTTTAGGTAAGCATTCCTTTTCCGAATTCCTATCAAAATTTTAGATTCGTCTTCGCATTTTTGTGATCTACCAGAGCGCTCACTATCTTTCACATTGAAATCACCACTTTTAAATTGTCGAAACCATGTCTCACATGTTCTAATCGATGGAGCGTGTTCACCATATGTTTCTACCAGCAAACGTTGACTTTCAGCAGCCTTTTTCTTTTGATTAAATAAGAAAAGCAATGCGTGCCGCAAATGTTCTTTTTCAGGCACAAAACTCGACATGATCACTGAACGATAAAACAAAGACGCTAGTTTTTGGCGGACTCAACTTGTGTGTGTTTATAGGTTAATGTCAGACGAACAAAATGACGTATGTGTCAAATTAATACGCTGCGTACTTTTCGCTGGCGCAATCTCTTGGTTAAACCGGAAGAAACTTATGCATACACCTGGTACATGATATTATTGCCTAATTCTTATATCGAACTCGTTTAGATATTTTATTCCCTTTAAATAATCGATTTATTTATTAGATATATATTCCGTCGCCTAAATATTTACTTCGTAAAGAGTCCAAATCTTTGCTACAATTGTGTTTCCAATCAAACAAATTCCAATTTTCCATCAATACCATTAATAAGACATATGTCTTTGTGTATTATTGAATATTAATTTTTTTGTTCATTGCATCATTCGTCGTAGCATATAAGAACTTCCAAAGCAATGAAGACGTTGCCACGGCAGTTGGTCTACCTTTGTAACCCAGATACGGTACATGACAGGGGGAAGGAAGCGAGCACCCGACAGTCACCAACAGAGCACGCGGGCACGAATGAACCAAAGACTTCGGTGACACGCGCCGCCAATGATATCCACAGACCATAGAGGAAAAACTCTTGATATGAGATTCAGGTTCCTCTACGCTGACCGTTAGAGTGGGGCAGTGGCCTACGAACTCTTACAATTAGTTTCTCGTTGTTAGGTACAGTGGTGAACCTGGCCGTCCATTCCTGGCGCGCACAATGTGTTCCCACTGCCCTGCCTTGGTGTGGCTGCAGGTCTCACCCCCCCCGCCGTCATTATACCTGTATAATCTCTGGCAACTATAGGACCCGACCACAGTGCAGGTTTATGATCTTCTTTAAAAGAAAGAAAGATATTGGAGCATGGTTACGTCAGGACGTAGCATATGTCAAGAGGTTAACGGCTGTTTTTCATGCAGAATTAGTTGTAGTTGATTGTCTTACATTTGTTTCTGTTTGTAGTTGTATGGGAAATAAAATATCGGTTTTTATCTTTTTCTTCCTCAAAGGAAGCTTTGTTTTTGTAAAGAAAATATTTCTCGAGATTTTGATGCCAAAGTACTTAAAATGTTCCGAAAGATCGAGAAATCATATTTAGAAAAAATGTTTGTACGTATGTGCATGTGTATGTGTGAGTGTATTGAGCTTGCAAAATTGAAATTGCTATATCTCGAGACGGATTACTGGATCTTCGTGAAACTTCGCACACGGGTTGGGTCGCAACCCCCTCGGTTTACTGCAAGTTTCGCTCAAATCACTATCGACCGTCTCATTTTATGGTTGTTTGAATTTTCAAAAAAATGGGTGTGATCTCTCTTACTTTCGTATACTTTGAGCTATCGAGCTAAAACTTTCTACAAGAATAAGCCAGGAGACAAGGTTGTTAGGTATTAAGTTTGGCATGAATCGATCAAGGCGTTCAGGTTTTATAGAATTATGAGTTTGCGTAATTTTTTGAAAAAAATCTTTTTCGCTCTAACTTTTGTAAATTTTCATCGATCACACTGAAACTAAGCATAAAAATTGGCTAAGGATACTTAGTCTTGAATTTGGTGAGAATTAATCAAGGAGATTAAATTTAATTGAATGTGCAATGTCATTACATTTTTTAAAGTATTTTCCACTTTTAACAAAGCTTCCTTTATGAGAAAGCTAAAATTGACGAGCATATGTACATCCTCATACACGTCACGTCGTCAAAGGTGGAAAATGATAAAGAAGCAACATGCAAGGTTCTTCTTTGCATACTTTTTTTTAGGTTCCGAGCAATTAAAACCGAAAAAAAATGGAACTATGGTAAAAACCTACCTACTCATTTCAGAATCGGCTTTAGCTGTTCATGGTACATTTTTCCGTTTGTAGTTCCTGGGAAATTAACTACAAATTACCTACTCGCTTCAGAATCATTTGTAATGTTTGTAATTCTAATTTTGACGGATTATGGTTGCACGGGAACTTAAAAAAAAATGAAACAATACATAAAATATCGTTATTTGTTTCCAAATTTTTTTCTAAGTTCACGAAGGTCCAATAAGACCCATAGTTGACGCCGGCAGTATACTTTATGAATACGTAAAAGATATTGTCCATGGAATGTCCATCCTAAAAAAAATTATATACGTTACATAATTGAATAAAGAATTTAATACAATTAAAATACAATAAAATAAACATTTCTATGTGCATTTCGCGGAAAAAATTAATTAACTTTTTAATCATTTATAGCAATACGAATTTGCCATTTCACAGCAGCATGAAAAATATTATGTAAAAGGTTATTTCATGAGCTTTAAAACGCGCTTTAGTTTATGTCTATAAGAAAGATAGAAACAGAGATATTGTATTATTTTTTAAAGTCTAGGGCCTGCTCTTTTTCGTAAAAACGACAAGATTCATAATTTAAAAAAGATATATATTTTTGTCATACATTAAAACGTGTCCTTCCTTTTGAATACAATTGTTATGCCGGTACCGCATAATTAGATTATTCGGTATTCGGTATAATATTAAAAAGTTATTATTTTTCGGGATCGTTTGCCGACAAGGAAATAGATCTCGAGTAAAT
This sequence comes from Cylloceria caligata, assembly GCA_963942595.1. NCBI lineage: Eukaryota > Metazoa > Arthropoda > Insecta > Hymenoptera > Ichneumonidae > Cylloceria > Cylloceria caligata. The sequence goes on from OZ012705.1 coordinate 37,799,100, forward strand.
TGTGTAAACGTGAATTTATATAAAATGGTAGTATTTATTATAGACAACGGCAACTTTCGGTTACCTATTCAAAAAACAATAAAAAGAATGTACAATAATTCGTTGTTTCGAGAAATGGACGAGGAACCAACCCGTTCTCTTTGAGTCTACTTTTAAAACTGATTTTCGTAAAGCAGTTGCTAACTGTGTTCGCGAAAATCCCTTTGTTAGCAATTCTTGCTTTAGTCTATCGTCGATCGCCGAGCGAGTAACCTCATGCTGCGTCGCACAGTAGACGAAGAGCCCGAAATCGTGGCAGTAAATACAAATAACCTCCGATCGGAATGAAAATTGGTATGCAGGGGTTTTTAAGGTCGCTGATTACGAATCTGAAAGCTAAATTATTGTAAACAAAATGGCCGATCCAATATGGCGGACATGGATGTTAAAAAGGTGTCCGATCTTGACAAAAATTGGTATATGCGGGTTTTTAGGGTCGCTTATTACGAATCCGAAAGCCAAATTATTGTAAACAAAATGGCCGATCCAATATGGCGGACATGAATGTTAAAAAGGTGTCCGATCTTGACAAAAACTGCTATATGTGGGTTTTGAGGGTCGCTCATTACGAATCCGAAAGCCAAATTATTGTAAACAAAATGGCTGATCCAATATGGCGGACAAGTATGTTAAAAAAAATTTAAAATTTTCAAAAAAACTCCCTCCTGCCGTACCACTCAAAAAAGGATGAAATAATTTACTCATTTAGTATGACGTTTTCGTATACAATGATATATAACTTGCATTAGTTATTTGAATTTTAATTATTATAATTGAATTGAACAAAATTGATATACGCGGGTTGTGAAAGTGACTGATTGCGAATCAGAAAGCCAAACAATTTCGAACAAAATGGCCGATCCAATATGGCGGACATAAATGGTAAAAAGGTGTCAGATCTTGAAGAAAATTGATATACGCGGGTTGTGAAAGTGACTGATTACGAATCAGAAAGCCAAACAATTTTGAACAAAATGGCCGATCCAATATGGCGGACATAGATGGAAAAAGGTGTCAGATCTTGACAAAAATTGGTATACGCGGGTTTTTAGGGTCACTGATCACGAATCCGACAGACAAATTATGGTACACAAAACGTATCCTGTTAAATGGATGAGATATAATATAAAATATAATAATCATAATAAAATAAACGTGAGCCGTGCCTTCTACGGAATTAATATTTTTATTTTCAAAATACATTATTCTCGAAATCGTGTAATCGAATTTAATTTTTAGTCGAATGGAACATCGGATTCGGAGTCGCCGTCGCCGTCGTCGATGTCGGAACCATCTACCGAGCTTGTATCGTCCACAAGACCCGATTCGATGTTATTTGTGACGAAACCTTGATGTGCTGCAGCATTGATAGTTGGAGCGAGTGCTTCCGGCGACAAACTTTTTAGTGGTTTCTTCGGTAGTTGCCGGATGCTAGATATGTACGGGTCTGAAGAAATTAGCAGCCGGTGGAAAACATCTTGCATTGTTTTTATCCTGGAAGTTTTTCGCGAGAAGTTTTCTCGGTATCGTTTAATATCTTTATTTCGAGCTTCCTGAGCGTCTTCGGATAATTCGCCGATTGGTAAAAGCGCATGAGCTATTATCAGTGAACCGTGAATTAATAGCTTGTGTACCGAAGTAGGCATGTGGTACCAAGGGTATAATGCAGCGATAGTTCTTGCCGTTTCAATAGTATACTGCTCAAATAGTTCACAATTTATCTTGTGGCCACACGAGATAACTTGTAGGATAACGTATCAGGAGTACAAATTGAAAATGCGGGATTTTTTTCTATTTTTGAACGTTTATTCTGAAAAAATGGTAACAAATGAATTATTCAAAGTATTGTCCATCGCTAGCCACAACTTTTTCCCATCTTTCTGGCAATTTACGGATACCGTCGCGAAAAAATTCGGCCGGCTTGGCTGCTATCCAGTCATCGACCCATTTTTGGGCTTCTTCGTAAGAATGGAAGCGCTGGTCAGCTAGGCCATGTGTCATCGATCGGAAAAGGTGGTAATCGGAAGGAGCAATATCTGGGCTATACGGCGGGTGGGGTAAGACTTCCCATTTCAGCGTTTGTAGGTATGTTTTGACCGGCGCTGCAACATGTGGCCGAGCGTTGTCATGTTGCAAAATTACTTTGTCGTGTCTTTGCTCGTATTGTGGCCGTTTTTCTTTGAGTGCGCGGCTCAAACGCATCAATTGAGTTCGGTATAGTGCTCCTGTGATGGTTTCGTTCGATTTCAATAGCTCATAATACACCACACCCAGCTGGTCCCACCAAATACAGAGCATGAGCTTGGCGCCGTGAATATTTGGTTTGGCCGTCGATGATGATGTATGGCCGGGGTAACCATATGATTTTTTGCGCTTCGGGTTATCGTAATGGATCCACTTTTCATCACCAGTGACAATGCGATGCAAAAAACCCTTCCGTTTTTGCCGTTCGAGCAGCAGTTCGCATGCAAAAAAACGGCGCTCGACGTCTCTCGGCTTCAGCTCATACGGCACCCAATGTCCTTGCTTTTGGATCATTCCGAGGGCTTTTATACGATGGGAAATGGCTTGTTGTGTCACTCCCAATGAATCTGCGAGCTCTTGTTGAGTTTGACACGAGTCTTCATTGAGTATTGCCTCCAATTCAGCATTCTCAAACTTTTTCACTTGGCCCGGCCGCTCTTTGTCCTCAACGTCAAAATCACCACTTCTAAACCGCACAAACCATCTCTCGCACGTTGAAACCGATGGAACATGACTCGGATAAGCCTCGGAGACCAATCGATGTGCTTCAGCAGCACTTTTCTTCAAATTAAAGAAGTAAATTAAAACTTCCCGCAAATGCTGTTTTGTTGGCACGAAACTCGACATATTGAGAGCTCAAAAAAACTATGAATTTGACACTGCGACAAATTGACACATACTGAAAATTAAAGCTATAAGACGTAGCTTTGACATGAACATAGTCACAGTACTGCCTGATGCGTATAGCGTTAGTAACGCCATCTGTTATCAAACCCGCATTTTCAATTTGTACCCCTGATAGAAACGGTTAATTACTTTTTCGTTGACCCCGGTTATCAAAGCAGAAACCTTCCAATTCTCAAAAAATCGCCGAGCTGTGTTGCCATCATTGCTGCTGCCGTATCCAGGCTTCGGACGATCAATGCTTAGACCCAATTCGCTCTTGAATTCGCGTTGAATCCTCTTCTTGGTTTCTTCGGTAATTTTTTTTTTCTTCGGAACTTCGTGCTTGCCATTTTTTAATGCCGAGTTTGTACGACAAATGTATGCAATACTCGAAGCACCGTATCCACACATGCAGTGTCGACAACCCGAACTTCAAATTCGTTTTAACGACCTCCTTTTGCAACATAACGTCGATGGCATTAAAATCTTTGCTGGTTGCTCCACACAAATAGCACCGTTGAGCAGATTTCGTCGATGACACAGCATTGCAAACTTTACCATCTATCATGGTGAACGCCAACTTGTACGTTATGGAGATATTTTTTCCACTTACTACAGTTTGGAGTGGACTAAGCGACTTTATTTGTGCTTCGACAATTCCAACTTCATTTAGTGTGGACTCTGTATCTTCGTGCAGAAACTGTAGTCTAAGCGGCCTACAAAATCGTGGAGACGAGGGCCTAGGGTTCTTCCAAACCATGATTTCTGCTTTTGTTTGTTGATCAATGCAGATGAGTTGTAATGGCACAACCGAAGTAAAAAACACATGCGCATCTGATTTGCTATCATCAGTAAAAGTCTGCTTATATTCACTTTGCCCAGAGCTTCCATCGCAACCCCATTTGCAAATTAAATCCATATTACGAGCATTACCGTTAGTCAAGGTTTCAACGACTTCTGTTTGGACGAGTAAAATACGTTTAACTGTATGATCTAATAATGCCTGCAATTCGACTTCTGCACTCGTCTCTGTAATGGTAATTGCGTCAGACCGAGGATAACAACGCTTTTTTGCTTCCACCACTTTTTCGTAAGACGGATATAGACGACAGTTATGTGCCAACGATATTTTTCTCATCGTTAGGTAAGCTCCCTTTGACAATTTACATTCGATCAAAGCGGAAAGTGCAGCCTCTTCCGATAAAGAGGTTTCACCCGTTACTGCATAAGCTTTTCGATACTTAGAAGCTCTTAAAGGACTCGTCATTGTTACGTCCTTAACAACTTTCGAAGCGTCTAATTGTCCCGAAGCGCGAAGGCTCATTTGAGTAGCGTATGCTAATTCTTCCGGGGTTGAGGATTTACGAATATCTTCGGTCTTCTTTCGTTTTGACCTTTCACTTGCCGATGTAAACTCAAGGGACGGGCGGCCTCTTTTACTACCTGGGTCTTTCTCAACAGTGTCTGTAGGTACGGCAAAATATACCTGCCCGCTAAGCCATTTACTGTTTTTCTTGAAGAAAATGTCCGATGTTCTATTAGCTTCTTGCCACCTGGTTCTTATTTTATTAAACAGCATTGAAAAGGTGGTTCTCGAGTCCTCAGGCACCACAACTTTACGTCCACTTTTCTCGGAAATTTTAGTTTCCACGAAATTCAATAACGTAGCGAAATTATCGTTCAAATTATCCTTTATAATAAGATATAATTCTTTCCTCGTCAAATGTACTCCTTCGTAATGGGACCCTGTAATAAAGACATAAAATTGTATAGAATTTGTGTTGAAGGATCAGATCAAAATTTTAATGAATTTTAATTATTGTAACAAATAAGTAGCCGCAATAATTATTCGTATTTTTTTTTGAAAAGTACATAAAAAACAACAGTTATGAAAAAAAAATTGAATTTAGACTATTATGAAAGAAGTTATGAGCAAAAAAACATAAACAAATATTTTTTGAACGGGTGACCAAAAACATCTCAAAATGTACCAGAAGCCGATTTTTGATGAGTACATGAAAATATGACAAAATCAAGGGAAAAAAAATTGAACTGTCCGATTTGGCGTGGAATGCCCCATATATACCTATATATATATAATAAAAATGTATCAAATATAAATAAAATGTGACGATTCAAATTAATAACTTTAGTATATACTTACATATATATGTATTGTTGTATGTCTACAAAAATAGATATATAAATGATTTACTTGAATTTGTATTTTGTATATATATATGTATATATATATATATTATATATGGTATATGTATGGATATAGTCCTATTGCTCAAGTAGCAGCTGTTCAATGGCCCCATGGCATGGCGTATGGCGCCGCGCGCGCGTGCACGGTCGGCAACCGCCTGTTTTACGTTGCCAAAAACCATAACAGACAAAGTTAGGCAGCTCTAGGCAGCTAATTCCTGTTAATTTCGCAAGCTTATATAATAAACTAAAGGCCTAGACATTGGCTGTCGCAGAATATGGCAGAAAGTATAACTTTTCGGATAGTTGAAAATATAAGTTTACAAAATTCTTTCACTTTATTTATGCAGTAGTTTATACTACACTTCAATAATTTACATATTTATTTTAAATTCAACCAATGTAAAAATATCTTCTACATACCTCCAGAAGTCGTATCCATGTCTCCGGATTGATTTAAAACACTTCACTTTAAAGTTATCGATTTTATAAGTCACGGTAGTTTTCGCTCGTTCAGCGCGCGATGCGAACACTCGTCTCGAAGGCTAACTTCCAACTGACGCAGCGACGAAGGTATACGGTGAAAAAGGTTCCCCTTTTACAATTTAACGCAGCCATTAGTCCTCTACCTGACTGCCTGCTCAAATATCCCGATTGTAAAAATTTTTTTCTGACTTTTCTGCCACGATTTCGGGCTCTGCGTCTACTGTGCGTCGATCGTACGATCGGGCATTGGACTTCGTTTCTTGTCTTGAACGAATTCCAATGTTTCGTTAGCCGTGTCAGCTATGGAATATTCCAGAAAATACCGTGAAATGGAATATTCCGCGGTATAACACAATTGACGTAAATAAAGTTTCATTCGATTAAAAAATTACGAGGTCAATCTTTGACCGATTTAGTAAGGAACTGCTCTAAGTATATTCACTTACCTGCGTTCAATCTGCTTTACTTCTATTCAACATCGTGGATAGTTCTTCTAGAAATATATATATATTTTTTTAATTCATAACATATTTCTTTCATAACTTTATTACTTTTTATATCTCTAGTATACATTAATATTCATTAATAATACATGAGATGATGTCTATACTTCAACGTGATAGGGTCGTCTAATAAAACGTAGTCACTTCCCTAATTGAAAATAATTCATTGAAACAAAATTTCTTTCATCACGCTTTTCCAACTCAACCCTATAATATATATCTGTTTGTATATCCGAGATAACTAGTTCAATGTTAACTCTGGAATTATATAAATCTTTTTATCTGTTCAAAAACAATCAAGAATAAATTTAACTATACATATAATTTTATGTAATTATTCATATATATTTATATGTGTCATTCAATTATTATTGTCTCGCGGTACAGAAATCAATACGACGATGGCACATCAAAATACACGAGACTTTTTCGTTTTCCTTTGTTTTAATGAGGATTCACATTTATTCATTTTTCTTTTAGTAATTAATAATCGCAATTAAGATCATCGATAAATCAATTTATAGTGATAATGATAATCGTTCATCGAAGCATTTTTTGTAGGCCTACCACTAAGATGTCGTTATTTAATAATTATCTTTATATGGTGATTTCTTCAGCAATAATTGATAGATTAATTTTTTTTTAAACAATAATAAAAATAATTTTTTTTTTCATTAAATTATTCGGTGAATACAAGTGGTTTGCTTTTATTAATTAGTGTGGATGTGTGTAGAGTCGTGAAAAATTCGAGTTGGGAAGTCTCACTCATTCTTCCCTCAAATTCGCGTTTATTGCAGAGGAGAAAAAAGAGAATAAACTCTACGAAATTCTCGTCGAAGAATTTGGAGTCGATTGTTTGAAACAGTATCGAATTCGAAATGAGAATGATCATCGATAATCGTAAAAATCATTGATTAATACGTAAATAATACTATATAATCAAATTTGCTCGAGCATCTAGAGCAAGTGTAATAAATATTAACTCTACTGATATTTCTTGCACAATTATTCCTTGTGTCTTTGATTTTTTTTCATTTTCTTCGTTACAGTTGTTATATTTATTTATGTATTTTATCATTCATATCACCCCTACATTGACGTTGCGTAATATTGTATTATTATTTACATATACATGTATATACGTGAATTTTAGTGACACGCATAAATCTGTATATCAACTGTTTATTTTTTCTTTGCATTTTTATTTGGTAATTAAATGTTAATTACACGTTCAGACGACCCGCAATAAATATGCACCTTTTTTATGCACGTCGTAACGCAAGAACATGCTAGTCGACGACGAAACAAGGGCTGGTGATTTCTCGTCAACTTTTAGAACCGAATCTTTAATACCAACAAACATTTTTATTCTGTAATATCTTCGAATTGAAATATTTCTGAACGAAAATTGACCGCAATAATTTTATGAGTGATGCAGAAGAATGAAGTGGCCAGATTTTTTACGTCAGTTTCGCTTTAATGACATCTCGTATAATGTTAGGATGGCGAAAAAGAGGCTGTGGGCTTTCCTTTCAGGTCATTTTCGTTCTTTTTTACCTTTTTTTACATGATGCTATGAACCTCGTTAAGAGACAAACCGACGAAAGCTGCTTGAGCCGTCTGTGGTGCTCCTTGTGGAGGTGCAGGTGCGCCAGGACCCGCTCCGGTTTGTGGACCAGGGGGTGCGTACTGGTATATCGGTGGTGCCTGTTGCACCGGTGCTGAATCCGGCATAAATTTAGCTGAAAAACAATCGGAATCAATCGAATTAATTATTCTGATATGAAAAAATGAAAATTTCACTAATTCAAGCCAACAAACAGAGAATTGACTGATAAGTTTTAGGTTTCATTTTATGAAATCGGGATTATACTATTAGTATAAAATCAAAACACAGCACACCCATTTGAAATGTACACTAGAAGAAAAAACACAAAAATTGAAACTTCAGCCACCAAAAATGTACATTGTTGTTTGCTGGATTTTTTTCGAATCAAATTATTGTGTGTCTGGATGATAGAATAAATACGAGGACATCATCAAGAATAAATTAAGTACCTGGAATGTAAAACGAGTTTGGTTAAGGTTAAAAATATCGTTGTTGGCGATTGTGAATTGTACATATTGTATTATTTGCATAGCAACGTGCCTTGTAATATGTAACATGTCTATCATACAACGTTTTCATGTCTGAAAAACTGAATTTAAGAAATCAGAGATGGGTTTGATATTAGTTGCTGGGATCACTTTATTGACATGTATTATATTAATCGGTGCCCTTCATAATTGTAACTAGTCATTCAAGATTTACTAATTATAATGATAACTTGACTCATCACTATACGAAATTGACGACCTTTTTCTTCAGAAAAAACATCAATCTGTAAAATTATTTAACTGCGAGATACAGATAGAAGAAAATAATAACGTTAAGTTTTTAGATTTTTTTTTTTTTAACTCTAGTAGATGGTAATTCGTAGATACATACATGCTCAGCCAGTAGACCGTAATTCTTTCGGGGTTTCTTGGTTCGCAATTGACAGTATCTATTTTTTCTGATGAATACAATCTCCCGCTCTTTTAAATCTGCCATTCTTATTTTATTTCCTACTGTACATTGTATTATTTCTTTTTTTCAATATTCCCTGTTAATTTTTTTAATTTCTAAAATGCATACATTTAATTTACGTACCCAAACAACTTTTTTCTTTGTTGTTAAATCGTTATTTAACATATATGTTACATTGATAGATCATTTTCAAACCTTTGAGGTATTTATCTCGCAAATGTAATTTCTTACGAAAAAAATAGGGGTTCCCATTTACGATTTCAAAGTTGACCCTACCCCCACCCCAGGGGGTAGGGATGAGGGGGCGACTTTGGTATCATTGGATGACCCCCTTCCAGGCGAACAAATTTTATTGAGAATTTTTTTTGATCCTATGTGTAGTTTTCGAAATATTTCAATGTCTTCAGATAAATCGGCCACCCTGTATACAAATGTGTACAGAACGATTTGCAGTTACTATGAATAAATTCAAAGCCTTGTATTTTCTGTCTTGATATTATTCGAAAGTACCCCCCACCATGTCACTCACATTTTCATATTCAGCTAGGACAGGTATCAAAGAGACGCCAGATGTATATAATCCGCAGCTGTTACGATTATATAATCGTAACAGCTGCGGAAAGGTTAGTTAAAAAAGAAACTGCCAGGTGAAAACATCTTTGCCTCTCTTTCCAACCATAATGAATTGCCTGTATACTTGTGATCGACTGCTGCAAGGATCCCTGGAATCTCACCAAAGCGGAGCGCTATTACATTACAACAAATCGGGTATGAAAACACGTATTAACAGTTCACCACCATTTCGCCGTAACTCCAGTTTCTTATACGAAAATGTCAAAATAAAACAGTTTTTATGGAGCTGAAAAATAACGAACGTTTCCACTCACCATGAATATTATGAACAGTTGAAAAGTTTTCAAAAATAAATTTATATTCGCTAAAAAATATTTTTTAAAAAGCAATGGAGAGGGCTCGGTTATCGACGACGGGCATGTTTAACCGGTGGATGGATACACAATAGTATTTACCGTAAGTGTTGTAGTTATTAAACTTCTAGCAGGATTGCAGGGTCGAGTAATAAATGTAAGCGGATGAACAATAGAACAATGCGTCTTTATTGAAGATAATGGCGGAAAGTAGATCGTGAACGCGAGCGAGCACCTCTGTGTAGTAGCAGACTCTCAGACAAGATAGCTAAGCTCGCTTACGCTCGTGATCGGTTTGCGCGCTCTGTCGACGTGTCATCCCAACTAGGTCCCTTAAGGCTTGCTTTCAACAGTAAGACCCAATCTCCTTATCTTCCGTAAGTCCCAAATTTGCTCTAGCGATGGTCGGTCACATACCTACGGTTGACAACCAATCTACTTTACCGATCGCCGATACAGTTTCTACTAACCGGCGGTCACATTCGATCTACTTTACTGACCGTTGGTAACACGATTATCAATAGTAGATGGCGCCTCAGCAATTAAGTATGGGTCAAAATCCGTCAGATGTCGCGGCGACGCAGCACCAATCAGAACAATGGGATAGGTGGTCTAGGGGTGGGGACTGCTATGGGACCAATCAGGGATGGGGGGGCGGCAATCAAGAACGGGAGTAGGGTGGTGGGGGTAGACACGCCCCTCCACACCAAAGGATCCACCAATGAGAATGCAGCACGGGTAGGGAAGGGGTGGGGCTAGTGGGTGGAGAAGGGGCGGGGCCAGTGTAGACACGCTCTGGCGCTAAAGGGGTCAGGGGGAGTCACGCCCTGTCTTTCTATAAAGGGCCCCTTCTACTAGTACTCATCCCATTTTCAATATATTTCAGCTGCAAACATCTCAGCTACAAGGATTACTCAACAGTATGTGGGATAAAATAGATCGGAAGGAAGAATAATCGAACAAAATAGATTTATTTTGCAGAGCTAAAAAAATACAAGTATTTCTGCTTTCGTAATCAAAACGAGGCTCCTCTGGCAAGGAGAAAATTGTTTATCCACACCGTACTTTCTTTGTCCATGCCTACGTTCCGAGAAGTTTGCTATTCCGATCTTTGGTACATATATTTTAACATAGTTACAACCGCTAGCCTACTTTATTATTTCGGAAGCACCGAGCATTGTGGGCACTAGGCCACCGAACCCGGAATTTAAGAAAAACTAGCTACATCAGAGCTCAGGAATTCTCTCGCTGTCGTAAACAGCAGGTCAGCGGCCAGCTGGCCCCGCTCGGCGGCGAGGGAAAGGCGGGTAGCGCGGTAACGGCAAGCCGAGGAATTATGAAATCTCGGTAGATTTACAAATTGAAGCCGATAACGTAGAGGGGTACCAGACAGGGGGAAAGGCTATAAAAGAGCCTGCGCGGAGGAAAAAGGTCTCTTACTCTTCTAGTCCAAGTTACCCAGTTGAAAGCAGTTAAAAAACGAAGTGTGCATTTTTTTTGAGTTCTAAAAAGTTTATTCATACCAGTATTTGATCGGAATAGGTGATATTGCAAGATAAGAAAATCGTGCCAGTGAGCGTGCAACAGCGAAAACGACAGAAAAGAAAGGACAGGCGAGTCAATAAAATAATATAGAAATTCTTAGTGACATCTTGAGTAAACTGACATTGATCTAGATTTAGATAGCTTTTAAATAAATAGAATTAAGTGGATAGAATTAAGTGTAGAGAATTAAGTTAACAGAATTAGGCAAGTAGTATTTAAGAAACTAAAATTAAGGGGTTATACGCAGTTATGATTTTCAAAAAATCGATTTTTCTATTGCATTTTTGTAATGTACATATATTCAGAAGTATACACACAAAATTTCAAGTCGATCCGAGCAATACTTTCGGAGTTATACCTATATATGTAGAGACGCTTCGGCGCGTTTGAAAGTAGGTGGGGCAGAGGCTCAAGCGGCAGCTGTTTACCTGGACCGTTGCTCCTTTTATATACCTGTGTATTGTATTCTTATACATTGTGTGAGAGTGTAGTAGTGTTTTCCAATTTACGAAGACCTCAGCAGCGAGACATTATTGGAACGATGTGTAGGCGGCTTCACACAAAATAATAACGAGAGTTACAACCAAATCATCTGGAAAATTACGCCGAAAATCATTCCGAGTGGCTCAAAAATTGTTGAAATGGCCGCAAATGTCGCCGCCGGTATGTTTAATGAAGGTTCAATTTCACTTTTGTACCATATGAATGCAATGGGACTGTCTTTGGGGCCCAATGCGCATGCATATGTACAAAAGGAGGACAAAGAGCGCGTTACGCTATCCGAGCGCAGAGCGCACGAAGCGACACGAGAGGGAAGGATGGCTCGAAGACAGCACCAAATTGAATTGCTGGAGGCTGCTGAAGGAATGCAGGGTTTATTATATGGCCCTGGAATAGACGACACCATGTATGTTGAAAAAAAATTTTTTTTCTACGTGTGAACCGGTTTTGAAACTTTAAACGCGTTTTTCTCAAAATAGCATTTTTCAAGTCGGTGTACACGATATCTCAAAAACGGCTTGTTCGATCGGTCTAAAATTTTAACACAATCTTCTTAGATACATTTTCTAGTAATTAAGCATTCCTTTTGTCAATCCGATACTTATTTTCCATTTTATGAACAATTTAAGGCCAAATTTTACATAAAAAATCGAAACCATTTTTTTGAGAAGTCGCCATTTTATGAAAATTCAATATTTTGATTAGCCGAACGGTTAATTACTAGATAATCTAATATATTAACGAAATTTGTTTTGTTTTTTGATTTCTGTTACGTCATGTGAGGTTCTCTTTCTTTTTCTTGTCTTGTAGATACAAGCTAGCTGCGACGAGCAAATAAGGCAGTCAGAGTAATTATAATAGATACTCGCATAGTTCTGGCGTCCTCTATACCGACCCTTTTTCGCGAATTCCCTTATTGCAATGCTCGGCATCGAGGACAAATAGAGATAGAATAACGTACAATCCAAAAGGAAAACCTGTTAATGAATTAGTCATAAGGTTGAACTAGGAACTCGCGTCTCTTGGAAGGGGAACCACCTCTTGCGAGGGCACATAAGCTGAATGACGGAACTAGACCGGTGGACTCGCGTCTCTTGGAAGGGGAACCACCCCTTGTGAGGGCACATAAGAACTCGTGCCTCTTAAGAAGGGGAACCTCCTTCCACGAGGGCACATAAGCTGAGTCATGTTACCATAAGGGGATTCGAAGCCTAGCATAGCGTCACACCCTAATTCACGAATTTTCCAAATCAATATTACCACTAAAATCTAGGATATATAAGGAAGAGTTTCCACCACGAGGCTGCTCAGTTTTCCATCACTATTGCCCGCGGTCACGTCGCGTATCATACTTTATTCACAACGGCCAAGGTGCCTCTTCTACTATATCTCATCGAATATTATATAACTATAACGTGTGTTTCGTGGATTGCGTGCAGTGTAATTGTCTGCCAATATATATAAACTAACGTGTGCCGCGAATGAGCCATTCTCAGGAACTATAACAGGCCAAGTTACTTTTTCTTATGACAATCGTGTAAAACCTTGTGTATGTTAAATTGTGTTCGTGGATTGCGTACGATACGCTTTGAAATAAACATTACGATCAATTAATCAATCACGGTCAACAAAATATTTCTCCTTTCACCACCCACAAAGAAGTGTGAGCCAAAGAGAACCACCTGCAACGGAGTTCGAGAACGCGACGAGGGAAAGGCACTACTACAAAGAGGACACGTGACAACTTTATATCTTCGAGCCCAACTATATCCGAAGCTCACCAGGTAAAATTCTCCTTTTTCTAATTGAAAAAGGCGAGGTCTCCGTCCCCGCTGTAAAGGGCTGCCAAGCCTTGACGCATAAGCGAGACCGACCGTGTTCGCCAGACCCTAAATCTTGGGCCCGACGTAACATTTCAGATATCCCAATCTTAAGTTACGATGTACACCGTAAATCGTTTTTTTAGAGAAGGTTCCGGAAATCGCCTGCAGCGCCCTCTATAATCAACATTTTTATAAATAAAAAATTTGTTTACGTTCTTGAAGGATGCTTTTATAACCACAAAAATTTTCAAATTAATAAATTCAAAAGTCTCTTCAGGATAAATCCTTGAAAAACCGTCTTTTTTTTGCCTCATAACTGCGTATAACCCCTTAGCGCACGGCATTTAAACCAGTGGATAGGCAACCAAGTCGATTGAACGAGGCTAGTAGCAAAGTGAAGCAAGGGATAAATAAAGAGATCTATGGGACGATTGAGACATCGGATGTAAGAGCGAGTGCGACGCGTTCAACTGTGGATGTGTGCGTCGAGCGTACAGCTCACTACCAACTCGCAAAACAATAACAGAATACTGAGCTGCATGTACTGAGAACTTATGTTGACGTAATACAGAAAAGAATTGTGGAGATAATCGTTGTAATTAACGAAGTTAAATGAATTGTATTGGTCATCGGTACCAGGAAACCGAACGTTAACATTCTGTTTTTAATTGTTTGCAACAATAAACCCTATTCTCACCTACCCAGAAGTCTAAAATTAATTACACCTGCGATCGAGCTCGAATTTCCCCTGGAAAAACAAATTTAATGTTAACGATAAAAAAAATTACCGTTACAATATATAGTCACGTCCGAGATTTCATTGTAATCACGAATAATATTTTATGCAAGCCTACACCATAATTAATAGCCAATTATTTTGATATTATCTTTTCATTCAACGCTATTTTTGAAGAGTCAAACATTTTTGTTTCTGGAATAAAATGCTATTGAATCAAATATATACCATATATACAAATATTGACTAAGCGTGCTCTTTCTCTCAATCTACGGTGAGTCCTCTAAAGTTGAGTACAGATTATGGTAGAAATGACGGCAATTTCGAAGCAATTCGAGATATGCGAGGTGTGTTAAAAAAATAATGGGCATTTTCGTTTTTTGCAAAGAATTTTATCTATTCGTCTACAACAATGGTATCCCCTCCAAAATAGTCCCCATTAGATATTATACACTTATGCCAGCGCTTTTCCCGATCCCCGAATCACTTCTGGAACTCGTTCTTTGAGACAGTTTTTAGCTCTCTCAGCGATGCGTTTTTAACCTCATCTATGGTTGCAAAACGAAGGCCTTTTAAGGTTCTCTTTATTTTTGGGAACAGAAAAAAGTAACACGGAGCCATGTCTTGCAAATATAGAGGCTGGGGCATCATTACAGTGATGTTGTTGGCCAAAAAATTACGAACAAGCAATGAAGTGTGAGCAGGTACATTATCGTGATGCAAAGCCATGAATAGTTTCGCCACAAATCCGGGTGTTTTTTTTCGGATTGTTGCAGGCAAGCGGCGTTGAACTTGTAAGTAGTACTCCTTATTGACGGTTTGACCTTGTGGCAAGAACACATATTGCACTATGCCGAAGAATTTAAATCGAAGAACACAGTGAGAATAACCATCACATTCGATCGCACTTGTCGAGCTTTTACGGTCTTGACGATCCAAAATTCCTTCACTGGGACGATTGAGCCTTAGTTTCGACGTCATATCCGTAAACCCGTGTTTTATCACCTGTTATGACACGATTCAGTAGTTCCGCATCGTTGATGATTTCATTTAGCGACTCCTGAGAATTTCCATTCGCTGCTGTTTTTGTTCGAAATTCAATAATTTTGGAACAAATTTTGCTGCCACACATTTCATACCCAAAACCTCCGAAAAAATTTCATGGCATAAACCTATTGATATGCCAACATCATCAGCTACTCCTTTGATTGTGATTCGGGGATCATTCGTAGTAATTTCTTCCACTTTTTCCACGTTTTCATCGGTTTGGGATGAGCTGGGGCATCCAGGGCGCTCTTCATCTTCAACCTCTTCCACGTAAATCATCTTCCACTGGTAAACCCTTGTTTTACTCATAGCAGACTCACGAAACGCAATATTTAACATTTCTAAAACTTAGCTGCACTTTATTCCATTTTTATAGGAAAATTTAATACAAATTCTCTGATCCATTTCCAAAATCGTCGATCCTACCAAAACACATATGACCTTTTTGACAGCTGACAATAGACTAAATATCCATTATGGGTAACACAGTCCAGCAATTTTTCAGACAAGTATACCAACACAACAACGAAAAAATCGCGCTAATCGGACTAATGCAGCACGTGAAATTGCAAAATCTCCGTTATTTATAATATTTAACACACCTGGTTGAACCGTGCTTCTCAAACATTTTTTTTAAACACTTTCATCTTTCTGAAATCTCACCTAATATAAACAATGTAGGACAAAGATGATGGTTACGATACACAGCATATGTGTATCCAGTTCTGATCAGACATCTTTAGTCGATTCGGAAAATATCGCACGTATAGAAACTGGCATACTCGCGCCATGCCAGTGAAACGCATACTCCCATTGAGAGTAAAAATAGTAGTAACTCATTACAAATATACTCGCATATTTTTTCTTAAACCTTTGGATAAATATTTCATTGTTTTAAAAACTAACGGGTTCATGAGTGAATTTCTTTTCTTACGTCTTAGTGACGAGAAATGAGTGGCGGATTAACTCACACGGTGACCTTCCCTATTACATTCCTGAGGCTCTGGGGTGTTGCAATTTTCACGACCTCTCCATTTCGATATTGTTGTGATGCTAGATCACCTTACAGGTAGCATAACATTTTGTACAAGCTTTGGTTGCGCTAGATTGCCTTGTGCCCACATCACATATCCTCGATTATCATGGTGCCAGATCAGTCTGCACACGGTCGGAACAACTCTGTCAACAAGATCATACGGTGCTACATCGCTTTGCACACCTGTAACGGAGTGAAAACGTCTGTTCAATTTACACTTTCTTAAAGTATGAGACCCGGTTTAACATAGTTACACGCACGAGCCCACTTTATTATTCCGAACGGCTATAAGAGCCGAAATTATATTCGGAAGCACCAAGTACAGCGGGCACTAGGCCACCGAACCCGGAGATGCGACAACAACTAGCTACGTCACACCTCCGGAATTCCCTCGCTGCCGTAAACAGCGAGTCAGCGATCAGCTGGCCTCGCTCGGTGGCGAGGGGAAGACGGGTGGCGCAGTGACGGCAAGCCGGAAGAGTAACAAAACTCGTTAGGTTTAAAAATTGAGATCGAAAATTAGGAAGAGGGGAATGAGGCAAGGGGAAGGCTATAACAGAGCCTGCGCGGAAGGAGGAGCTCTCTGAGCGCTGAAAGCACAAGTATCGAGGTACAAAGAAATTAAAAAACGAAACATTGAGATTACGGATTAATTATCAAGAGTTACTTTCGATTTCATAGTGTAAAATCCGTGTTTATGTGAGAAAAGAAACATAAATTGAGCGGTAAACAAAGACCAGCGAAAGAGGAAAGACAGGCGAGATATTTCCATAAAATATACAATAATTAGACGAACATTATAGAAATTGTCATTAAACAAGATTTGGTTAGGTTGTAAGTGAATAGAATTAGGTGCATAGAATTAGTTGGATAGAATTAATGAGTTAGAGTTAAGAAAATAGAATTAAGCGGTAGAGTTAAGTGTAGAGGATTGATTCAATAGAATTAGGTCAGCAGTGTAGGGCAGTTTTTATGAAATTGTTTTTTGTTAATAAATACTACTCTCACCGACCTCGAAGTTTCATATTAATTAGTCCTGTGATTGAGCCCTAATTTCACACGAAAAATAAAAATAATTGATAACGATAAAAATTACCGTTCCACCGGACTCTTTAAGAACTGGATCTTTTGACTTGTCCTTGAGAGGTACTAGACAACTGTTTTTCTCTGGGCATATCGGCTCAATTTCCATCCGAATTTAACCACAAAAACAATGCCCATGTTACATGTTACTGTTGTGCTGCGAATTATTCGAGTACAATTATTTCGCCATTATTCCTGCTTCGGTAACGAGGCCGCTCACCCGAAGTAGAAAGAACATGCAGACGTAAGCAACGAGCCGCGAACAATGATATCAAGCTCGAACTACGACATTTTTGCAAATTCATCGATTTCACCAAAGGTAGTTAGTAACTACTTTACCGAAATCAGTCTAAAGTTTAACATCAATCTGAACGGTTGATCGCGGGCCAGACTCGCCCGAAATATCAAAGTCTCAATAATAAAGTCTCAATAGTAGATTCAGTCTCAACTGTAGGTTCCTCGTCGACAACTCGAGAACATATTGAAATACTGTACTATTCTTTTCTTGCCACATAAGAGATAACGGAAAATTGCCGTTGTCTATTATTATCCCGATGACCGTAATATATTGGGTCGTTCGGAAAGTAATTTCGTTTTTTCCCAACAGAGGACTTAATTGTATTTTTTCACAACCAACTCCACACTTAAGCCGCATAATCATATGTATTTCGACAGCTGATATAGCAAGGCTTGCTTGTGAAAAAATTCAATTGATTCTGCACAGTAGTTTTTGGTTGATACCGTTTTAAATACGGAAAGTGAAAAACAACATTTTTGGCATATTTTACTTTTTTACTGTAGAAAAGGTAGAAATTCTGTTCAAGCAAGAAAAAAATTATCCGATGTGTATGGGGAAGATGTGTTAAGTGAGCGCCAGTGCCAAACCTGGTTTGCAAAATTTCGATCCGGCAATTTTGATCTCGAAGATGCACCACGTTCAGTTGAAGCTGATGAAGACAAAATAAAGACATTAATTGATGCAAACCGGCGAATAACAACTCGTGAGATCGCTGAGAGATTAAATTTATCGAATTCGACCGTTCATGATCAATGGTTAGGTTTAACCTCAGAGCTCGACATATGGGTTCCTCATCTTCTTACGGAAAAAAATTTGTGCCGTCGCATTGACGTTTGTGATTTGCTTCTCAAACGCCAAGAAAATGATCCATTTTTGAAGCGTATCATCACTGGGACGAGAAATGGGTTGTCTGCAACAATGTTAAGCGCAAAAGATCCTGGAGTAGAAAAGATGAACCGGCTCAAAGCACTTCGAAAGCATATATTCATCAAAAAAAGGTTATGCTATCTGTTTGGTGGGATTTCAAAGAAATCGTTTATTTTGAGTTTCTACCGAGCAACAGAACGATCAATTCTGAAGTGTTCTGTCATCAGTTGGACAAATTGAATGATTCACTTAAAGAAAAAAGGCCAGAATTGGTCAATAGGAAAGGTATATTGTTCCAACAAGATAATGCGAGACCACATACAAGTTTGACCACTCGGAAAAAAATGTTAGAGCTTGGATGGGATATACTGCCACACCCACCATACTCTCCAGACCTGGCACCTTCAGATTATCATCTGTTCCGGTCTCTACAACATTTTTTAGACGGTAAAATGTTTGATTCAAATGAGGAGGTTAAAAGTCACTTGGATCAGTTTTTTGCCAGCAAAGAACAAAAATTTTATAAGCGTGGAATCATGCTACTGCCAGAAAGATGGCAAAAGGTATTGGATCAGAATGGACAATATTGGATTGAATAAAATATTAATTCACTATAAGAAAATCGTCTTTCATTTTTATAAAAAAAAACGAAATTACTTTCCGAACAACCCAATAGTATCCCAATTACGCGATATCGGCATAAAATTACATGTAATCTGATCGCTATGATTACTTCTCGGAAATGCATTCATTTTCCGTCTTGATCCACGAGCTTAAGTTGCAGATGATCTATTGACTGGCCAGCGACCGAGAGATAAATGACGTGTGTGATACGACAATCTAATATTCTGGTCGGACGGCGGGAAAAATCTCGTGAAAGGAATGCACTCTTTGTTCCTTGAGATATGCGCCTGTGGTAATGTCACAACTAAATGGTGGGTGATATTGGTTTCGAGAAAACGTGGTGTCAACCCCAGCACTCGAGCGATAGAGTCATCCGGTTTAAAATCGATGACGGGGTTGCTCCTGATTTTACTATGCAATGTCTTTTGGGCCTTACAAGGGGACCACATGGTCGTCGGATTTTTGTAATTTTTTATACTCATGGTACGTAAAGTTGAGACCCCAAATATGAATATCCCCAAGTAATACGACGCCATATTCAGAAATTCTCGAGAAAATCGACTTTGAAGTTAGAGCGAGCAACTGAAATAGAGAAACAAAAACCGAATTTTCAACTGAGTGAATAGCTTAGTGGGTAGCGCTGGAGTCTGGTAATCACTGGGTAGTAGGATCGAGTCTCGCTTTGGTCACTTTTTTTTTTTTTTTTTTTTTTTTCCAATTCAAATACCTACGTATTTTATATTTAAAATGCATTAAATATTTGCAAATTACCATATTATTATTAACAAATTGTATCATTTTTTATGAAAATTGCACGTGGAGCGGAAAAAAAATATTATCCTCTTTACGAAGAGTTATTTGACTAGTCTGACGCTTACATTACATTGTAATAGAATGTAGCTACCAAACTAACTGCGGAGGGATCCACACCTGCTCGAGAACAAAAGATTTCGGAATTCCCCAACGGTTTCTTTCGGTAAGGGGCATTTGTGACTGCAGTAGGTAGTAGCTAGTAGCATTTCAACGTTCGCTCTCGAAGCAGCAGGTTGTGTTTTGCGGCGTTGTGAGTGAAAATATTCGAACAGTTTTAAAGAAAAATATTATAATGTCGGACGTGGAAGTAAGCAATTCTCCTGGCCCTTCGGCGGCAGAAGACCTTGAAGACTCCTCACAGAGTAAAGATTCAAGAGTATTGATGAGAGATGCGCTTGAATATTACGAGCAAATCCTCGCAGAGAATAATCTGTCGAACCAACACCATCTGCGACAATAACTGACAATGAACAACCAATGCTACTAGCAGAGGACTTGTTCCAGTTCACCGTACAAGCTTTACAAGAGAAAAAGTTTGTATCGTTTGATGAGTTGGTTACGTTCGATGAACCTAACGAAGAAAATCTTTTCGAAGAAGTTGTGCCCAGTAGTGAAGAATCTTCGGATAATTATTCGCCACCGATGAAAATATCAAAACCGAACGACAACATTCCACTGGATTACAAGAGAAAAGTTTTGCGTATAGCTGCAGCTCATCCGTCATGGAGCCTAGCAGTTTTGAAAAAAAAAACGGGTGCAATCGCTTGAAACGTATGGAGGAATTGCCAAAATGGTTAAAACATGTAAAAAGTGGTGGTACCACATCGGAAAAATACGCGACAATCGATTCATGGACGTATGATCGCTTTGACGAAGCTCGAAAGAATAATCAGCCAGTCACAACCCGGAACTTGCAGCAGTGGGCTTTATCTGCCGCAAGTCAGTTTGAAGAGTTCGATTTCAAAGCTTCGAATAGATGGACTGAGGAATTTAAACGGAAGCATCGAATTCGTCAAAGAAAAATCACGAAGTTTGTAGCGGAAAGAGAGACCGCATCAATGGACGAAATCCTGGCTTCTGCAGAAGATTTTCGAATCCAGGCGCGGAATGCCATACCGAACTTTGAGCCAGATTTCGTCATTAATACGGACCAAACAGGTATTGAAAATATTATTTTATTGTTCGTAATTAATCAAAGTATATTTCTTCGTGTGTAGTATTTTTTATTTATTCATTTTTTGCTAATTTTTTTCAGGGTGTCAATACCAATCGACTTTCGATAGAACTCTCGCGGCCAAAGGATCGAAGGTGGTGCTAGTGACGAGGCAGAATATGAATAAAGTGACTCACTCGTATACTGCACAGTACTCTGTCACCCTATCAGGAAAGTTGCTGCCCCTTGTCTTCATATGTCTACAAGAAACAACTGGTTCATTTGGACCTAGGGTGAAGAAATCGGTAGACGAGTATCTTAAAAAGTACCGAAACGTCACAGTCACTTCGTCAAAATCGGGAAAGTTGACCACAAATTTGTATAAAGATTTTTTAATCAACGCTATGCAACCATATGTAAAAAAAGAAAAGTTTCTTTTGCTTATTGATTCTTGGGGTGGACAAACAAATCCCGTCATATATAATGAAATTTTTCGCGATGATAAGCGCCTGCCGACTTGCACCGTGCAAGTCATTCCTCCGAAATGTACTCCGTTAGTACAGCCATGCAATGTTTATTTTTACCGTCAAGTAAAAAATTTCATCAAGCGTATGCAAAACTGCGCATACCTGATCGAAGAAGGCCGCAAAATCAACGATCGAGAAGATTGTATTAAAATTCATTCAATCGTTCATCATCAGTTATCCTCTCCGATCTTCGGTAAAATGATCAGATATGCGTGGTTCGCTTCAAAACTTTGTGATACTAGAGAAATCTTTGAAAACGTCAATGAAGTTTGTTTTCCGATTGATGTTTTAAAAAAAAAATGCATGTGTAAAAACGCAGCATTCGTGCGGTGTGCTCGATGCCGTGAAAATTTCTGTTTCCCGTGTTTTTACGACGCTTATCACTGTGGCTCGTGCGATCCTGTTGATAAACAAATGGATACGATGTAACTTTAAATAAAAAAACATTAATTTTCTACCCGAGGTTTTTTCATTTTCGTTCCCAAAACTTTACTTGTCATTTTTTTAAATTAATTTCAAATAAATGTAATAATACGTGCAATATTCATAAAAAATGATAATTTGTTAATAATAATATGGTAATTAGCAAATATTTAATGAATTTTAAATATAAAATACGTAGGTATTTGAATTGGAAAAAAAAAAGTGACCAAAGTGAGACTTGATCTCACCTGTACAATTACGCAGGATTTTCGAAAAATATCAAAATCTAACAAAATGGCGTAGTTATGAAAAAAAAAAAGTATGTTTTTTGCCTAAAAATGGTCGTTTTTTTTTAATGCCAAATCGTCAATTTCCATTCAATTAAAAATATCCTGTGTCATTGTAGAGTAAATGTATTCAAGAGTACTCAGTTAAAATTTCAAGTCAATCGGATAATTGCTCTTTGAGTTACAATGTCAGCAAATTTGAAAAATCTCATTTCGAGAAAAACGCGTTTAAAGATTTAACTATGGATTTTTGCAAGATAAAATGATATTTACTATAAAAACTGCTAATCAGCTATTTCTGGCCCATATAATGGACCCTCCTCTTCCTCGAATAATGCCTGCTGAGAGGCTGAAGCTTTTCGCCGAGCTGTTCGTCCCTTTTTTGAGGATGCTTCATGACGTAACTCCGCCTGGTTGATTCGGCTGTCATCTCTCTCCATGGCATATTTTTTGCAATAGGACCGATGATGACGTCAATTACTTGTAGCATTTTTAGAATAGCATAAAAACCATCGTTAAATATTGAAACTGCAAGGAAATTAGCGAGCTCGATCGTTTTCAATCCATTATGAAGGTGCTTTGGAGCAAAGTGCCAGAGCAAGCCGTTATACCTTTCATTGTTATTCTGCGTGTTCTCTCCTTTGCATCGCTCTAGTAATTCCCTTGAACTCAAGTCAATATAAATAGATTCCAAAGCTTTCGTAACACCCTTGTCAAGTGGCAGAAAATCATGTTTGAACTTTGATACGTCCATTCCTTGAGCTTTCGCGCGGCGATATGAGCACCAGCTATTCGCACCTGCAGGGCAATTTCCGTGGTTCGGATTTTCGTCTGTCGAAAACAAATGATGCAAGGTAGCCCAAATTTCTTGATACATTTCATCAACATTATCTTGATGCCTGGTAATTGCCAATCCATAGTATTTCTGGAGTTTATTGATAACTTTGTCAGTTAGCTTCACTTGATAGCTTTGTCAGTTAGCGTTTAACTGCGTTGAACGACTCCAGAGTATCTTTTAAATAGCAACGCTGATTTCAAATGGCCCTATAGAGTCCCCTCTATAGTGTCCCCTCCCCCTATAGTGACCAAAGAAACAGGTAACAACACGTCAGCTCCGAGCTCCGCCTCCAGGCAGATGGGTCATCTTATACCTAGGAGCGGTTGCTCTTTAGAAGGCTGCCATTCAGGAGTATTAAAGATAGGGCCTTGAAATTTTTACAGGATATTCTTCAAAGTATAAACTGTCGAAAAAGGCAAAAAATCGATTTTTTGAAAGTGTCACACTGGTATAGTCCCTTAATCCTGTGGCCGTTGAAGGTTGCTGAAACTATAAAAATAAATTCCTTCATTATTCTCTTTCTTGTACGCAACCCAGTGTGAGCCTGGGCCATATCTGTTATCGAGATTGATGATAGTTGATTCATGCCTCAGAGTTCAACTTTGTGACAATTGATTTCTCGTGTAAACACCACGAAAGTGTGGGATTTGCATGGCTTGAGCGAACTTTGTCAAATCAGCATCCATGAGTGATTGATGTGCCTTACGCGCCTGTTATTTTTGTTTTATTTTTGTAGTCGAAGATCCATGCCATTTTTATAGAGATTGAGTAACGATCCTTTGTCTAAATCGATCGCCTTTATTATCTCGTTGTGACGCTCGTGGAAAGCACGTTTCATGACACTGGCGGTATTTACAGCTTTGGCAATGCCCGCTGTGTTACCAGTGAGAGCTCCGGTGACACTCAACCCATCAAAGGTAGATATAAGGAAGAGTAATAATAATAATCATAATAGTTATAGGGGACATTGCTGCATCACAGGCTTGGCACATAGGCCTATTGTGCAATCTTCGCCATTGACCCTCACCCTCCTAAGCGAAACCCACGGTCTCTCACGAAGGCTAGCAGTCAAAGGATGGGTGGCATCCTCTCTGTGGTCCTAAAGATATGCTCCTAGGTATCGCTGTATTTTCCCGACTAGGGCCGGGCAGTGACATATTATACAGGGTGCGCTATATTTTATGTCGGTATGTAAACATTGAATAACTTTGACATTTATCAATCGATTTACTTGAATAGACATGTTTTTGAAACGTCAATTCAGTACATTTTTAACCATGAATCGCTTCACACCGAAACAATGCGCCGAAATAGTGACGCTGTACATTGAAAATAGTCGTTCAGTTGTGGTAACTCAACGTGCATATCGTCGAAAATATCGTGGCCAACAAGCACCGTCTGACAACACTTCGTCGTTTGGTATCGAATTTTGTTGAGCACGGGACAGCGGGAAATCGTCCACGTGCCGTTCATCAACGCCTAAGACGTTCCAATGAACTGGTTGAAGCGGTAAGAGAGAGTGTTGCCGAGAACTCACATGTGTCGTATCGTCACCGCGCTCAGCATTTTGGCGTCAGTAGAACCACTTTGCGACGCATTTTGAAGGATGACTCGCATTTATTTCCGTATAAAGTGCAATTGACTCAAAGAATACTGCCGGCAGACCGTCCACGTTTCTTGGAATACGGCTGAACAGTCGCTCGAATGGTTGACATGAACCCGATTTTTAGAAGCAAGTTTTGATGACCGCCAAGGCCCATTTCACACTCTCTGGCGCCGTTAAGAAGCAAAATTGCCGAATTTGGGGAACGGAGAATCCACACGAGATCCATGAAACACCATTACATGACCAAAAAGTGACTGTTTGGGCCGGCGTTTGCGCCAAAACCATCATTGGGCCATTTTTCTTCAGAGAAGGCGAAACAGTCGATGGGAATATCGGTGGATATTGGCTCATTATGTCTGCCCACAAATGAGTGGAAAAGGTCTGGACGGTTACTAGTTTCAACTAGACGGTGCGCCATGCCTCACTGCAAATCAAACAATGCAGTTTCTGACACGAAAATTCCCTGAACGTGTGATGTCAAAAAATGGCGACATTGACTGGCCCCCCAGATCTCCAGATTTGACCCTTCTGGACTTCTTTTTGTGGGGTTATTTAAAAAGCAAAGTGTACGCCAACAAGCCTTAGACCATTGACGAGCTCAAGGCAAACATTCGTACCGAAATCATCGATATTGTAACGGTATTTTTACGTTATCATTAAATTTTATTCTTCTGAGGGGAAGAATTCGGGCTCGAACACGACGATAATTAATTTTAGACTTCTATAGGAGGTATAAGTAAGGTTTATTCAATAAGTTGCATAGAATTTTGTGTTGTGAGGCTTTTTGGCGCCTTTAACCGTACAATTTATCAGTGGTGTCTAATTGCTCTGATGGTTCCACGTTCTTCTTTACCCGCGAGGTTATCAGATTCTCGACTTCTGCGCTGAGCAGTGGATATCTCAACTAGGCGGTATCGAGCTCAGCCGCCTTGATCTTTTTCCCGCCTGGCTGCTGACGTGCTGTCTGCTGGGCTTGCGTCGTTGTTGCTGGCGCGTCGGTCAGCCGGTATGGACGCCGGGTCTGTGTCCGCGTACGCGTCATTTTAATTAATAATCAGAAAACGTTGTTTTTCTGCGTTGTTCCGTGTTCGGCTGTTTGTTTGTTGTGTTCGTACCGGTTCCGTGCGTTCCGAGCGTGCTTCTCCGTGATAATCGTGGTCCTGGTTCGCGAGTGATCTTTTCTAGGTGTGGAATAATGACAGCTACTGGATTATGATTCCCCAGTGATTATTAATTTTTCATTATTTATTCGATGGATTCCTCCAGAAATCTTTGGCCTTGGACCTGGATGTTCCGGTTCCTCTTCGCTCTTGGTGAGTTGATCTTTTAATTTATCTTTCTCTTCTTTTTTATGCCTGATGGGTAGTGTCGTTTTCATGCGACGCGCTTTACAGAATTCTTGAAATTGTTTCACTCCTAATTGTTTTTCTAATTGTCCTAAAATTCTAAATTAAGTTTCTATGAGTCGGGCTCACAAGTGCCCTCCTAAACCTAATTCTTAATTAATTTTCTGAGCTTTATTTCAAAATTTTGCTCCAAGTGTCTCTCTTCTCTTGAAGCGGAGACCTATCGCAGATCTTAGACCTACTGTAGTATGTCTTTAAGTTATAATTGCTCTAACTGTTATTTGTTCTTCTCTTTTCTCTCTCCTTGTTGTTTCACTTATTCCTTTCTATAGGCTTTCATTTGGAAACTCCTTGGTGCCAACACCGAGTCTTTACCACTTATCGATGCGCTGCGTTAATAATACTTCTTAGAATCTAACTGGACTTATTTCTAATTATTCTACCTAAACCGTCTTAGCCTATTTTCTTAATTCTCCTACAATAAACCTTAATTATTTATTTTAATCCCACCAATTTCCTCTTCTTAATTTGGCTTTTGGGATATTTCTTGTTTTGTTCAACCGGTCCGATACTGTCCGCTATTAATCTTTATATTTGTTCCTCCACTAATTTGCACTGTATTTTTTTTATCTGTTAATGTTCAAATAAATTTGTAGGGCTGACTCACACCCTTTTCTGTTAGAATTCTTAGATTTAATATGAAAGTTCCGAATTTAGCAAAAATTTCTACTGCTTTGCACCAGCGAGTTCTGACTTTGTCGACCGTTGAAACGTATAAGAGAGTCTTCTCGGTTTGAAGCTGCCTTTTATACTTTTCTCTTCTTTCCCACTCTTTTATTTTAACTCTTCTCTTCTATTGTTTCATGTAATTTCTTTTGTTTCAGCTCGCCCCGCCATCCTGCCCCTACATCCCCTCACTGCCAGAGCGAGGCCAGCCGGTCGCTGACCCGCTATTTTTCGGCAGCGAAGGAATGTGACAGGCTTCATCCTGTTTCGAGGGGTCTACTGTATTCTGCTGAGACTATTATCTTTTCTCACGTATCGTCTAAATGATTTATGAATATTTATTTATGATTAAATTTATTTATGAATAAATGATTCTTTTTGTATAAATTTGTGTTTTTTAATTTTATTTCCTTTTGACCCCTTTCCAGATGTTATCTATGATTTTGTTTATTGGTATTTGTGTTTTATTTATTCTTATCTTATTCTGTTTTTATTTTATGTCTTGGAGGATTGTGACTACGTCACAATATACCGTCCGAGATGTTCGAAAAAGTGATGTCAAACGCAGCAAAAATGGCACATTTTGCTTTGGCCAATAGAGGCGGCCATTTGATTGATGTTGTATTCAAAAACTAGTCCAAATAAATTGTAATGGACCAAATTAAATAAAAATACCTCATATATGGAAATCGGTTGTTTTTTTTAAATTATTCAATGTTTACCTACGAACATAAAAGATGGCGCACCCTGTAGAAATGGGCGTTTCGAAGGATACTGATTTATCGACGGGAGGAGAGATCTCGAGTCTCCGCAGTCACCATGCTAGAAGACCGTAGCCACAACTGTGACATCAGCGCTGTCGTAGAGAGAATTACGCTGAGACCATCCCCGCTGCATCTCATGGGGATCGGAAGATGCAACAATCTCGGGCGGCATTTGAATTTTCGCTCCGCTGTCAAGTTACTTTCGTTTCGTTCGCTTCATGCTGCTGCTACGTACGAGGCATCGAAGCTCTCGGTAGAGCCGTTGCTGGCTCGGATATTAATCTCAGTCGCAAGCACCGTTGCAATGCTTTAAATTTTATTGCTGGCTACGATTTGCAGGGTGGGAGTTGCTCGGCTCAAACAACGAGAGCGAACGTATTATCGAGGACTCTTGCGCCGTATTATGTACAACGAGGACGGACATACCGGGTCCGCTGCCGTGTCTGTCCGACGAGAGCCGACGCGTGCCCCCGCGATTCTGGACCACTGCGAGACTATTTTTCGAGCGGCTCCCGATACTGTAACCTTTCGGTAAGACCGTCGTTCGTCTCTGGTTTGAGTGTGGGAGTTAGCTTCAGTAATTTTGGTGAGAAAACCCGAGCGATATTGTCGTGACGGCATGCTGTCGTGCCGGAAATCTAGCGTCTCTTCGACAATAGCGGTCAAACAGCTATCGCTCGGTATTTCAACTTTGCAATAACTCGCTTTCCGAGAATTAAAGGATCGCGGAAAGGGTTCCATTTATAGATTATTTAAAGATTGTATTATTGTAAAGTTAAAGGCGTTAAAACTCATGTATGTGATGTAAGTGTGATTTGAAATGAGAGCAACATTGTGTGTAAGAATGGGGTGTCGATAACTTTGAGCGTACTGTTGGGAAAGTCGTGCCCTGTTTGAATGTTAAGGACTGGGGAAGCTATGTAATTTATTCTGACCTATTTATTCTATTTTATTTCTTTCGTATCAATTATTCTGTTTTATCGATCTTATTATATTTATTCGAGCTTGTTTATTTTATTTATTTGTTACCTAATTATTCTGTTTTATGTAATTAGATTCCTTTATTTTGACATAGTTATTTCGTTTAATTTCGCCCAAATTATTTATTCTGCATTATTTAAATAGTTTTGTTTATTCCGACTTATGTATTCTAACCGCTCTTTGGATTATCTTTTATTGTATTTTGATTTCGCGCGTACCCGACGATGTGAGTGGTTGGGTGTGTGGAGACTGACTCCGGTAATGAATATTTTACGGTTTTATGGTAACAACCGTTACCAGTTCGAAATATCTTATTAAACTATGTGAGGAAAATTGAATCAACAGGAATCTAGCACGTTACCATTTGTCGCTTCCCGACTGTGCTTCCGAGAGTATCACAATGGCTCTCGGCTAATCATTTTGTTTACCAACTGCAATAAATTGTTCATTATATTTTTTTGATTCCCTAGCATCCGTGTTGAAATTCCCTTCGCGAGACACCTCTGACTGACCCATCCCCTCTACCAATCACCATGGCTGCAGTGAAGCCGAGCTGGCCCCGTGTATCCCGCGCGCGAATTAAATTTGTTTCGGGAAATAATTTATTTCTCGGAACTGGCGACCAGCACGCGAGACCACGGGCTTTTGTAACCATCCGCGAGAGCTGAAAGTGGTTGAGCTGGAAAAATTGATTACAATATATATTGTAACAGTACCTTTGGTAGCTCGGCTACAAAAGTTATGAAGTCATAAAGAAGATTTTGGTCAAATAACACTCCCGGGCCCTGATCATTCCACGTTCCTTTAAGAGATGTCCCGGGATTATAGGGCACTCCATGACAAGTTTAAAAATGTATTGTAACGGAACGCAATTAAGGCGATCTGCTACTAGAAACAAAAAACCTCAATTCAACCAAACGAAGACT
The DNA here is from genome assembly GCA_963942595.1 of Cylloceria caligata. NCBI lineage: Eukaryota > Metazoa > Arthropoda > Insecta > Hymenoptera > Ichneumonidae > Cylloceria > Cylloceria caligata. The sequence goes on from OZ012705.1 coordinate 37,828,691, forward strand.
AACCAAGCCAACTAAAACAGAGACCCATAGCATACCAAAACCAAACAAAGGAAACAAGTAGTTATCCTCAGACAAAACAATCCAACGTCTCAAAGAAGCACCCACAGGACGAGGAGAACAGAAGAGATAAGTAGGTACACACATAGAGTCGTAAAGTACACACCTTAAAAACAATGGCGTAAATAGAAGGCCCGCCTAGCCTAAAGACGACCCCGTAAGCAAAGCAGAGCACGCGAGGGGAACCCCTCCCGAACGAGGCCAACTAGACAGGAGGCGGGACGGCAAGCACACGCCGGATCTACTAGACCAGCGCAATAGCCCCCGTCCTATACGAAGACCGGGCAAAGCCAAACGCAGGCGGCCCTACCCCCAATAGGCCATATTACTCAAAAGGCGAAAACACCAAGAACGCCATAGTACGGAGAAAAGAGAAAAGAATTTGTGGAACTCTCGAGATTCCACGAAGCCTCGAGACAAATCAACAGGGTACCTTCACATGAAGCTTCGCCACGTACCCCCACTCACAGATAAAACATTAACATTAAGAAAAACACATAAAACAAACCTATCTCTTACAAAATTTAATAAACAAAGAGAGAACAAGATGATCCTTACACAGGAGAATGCATGGAAACGAGAACAACATAAAAATCAGTCAGAAATCCGTAAAAAACTCACAAAGAAAGACATAATTAACAATAATTAATTATCCTCGGCAAACAGTTATCAATAAAACAAACAGGCAACTGCACACGAGGCAGGAAAGGGCACATATGGGCCCAAATCATAGTAAAACCATGACCAAACCACAAAAAACACCGGTAAAGAGTTTGAACCTACAACAGGTAGGAATATAACGTTATCTGACGAAATTCAACCTCGCTGGAACCTTGATTCAAACTCTGAAAAGACAAAGCACGGCTAAATATAGAAATTTAAAACATAAACGGAATACCTACACGCCACCCCGCACCTCCCTCACCTAGTGATTGAAGTGCGACAAACATCACGTGACCTACCACAAAACACCCCCCCGGGGTCCATCCACTAACCTATATAAACCGCGACAGGACGGGCCTCCAGGCTCTTGTCAAAATTCAAACGTCAAGACGAAGTGCTGCTCGGCAGCCTACCTAGTAGATAAAATCACTCGTAAAATCCACGTGTAAAAGATACGTGTTCTTTCGATCAAATCGATTCCCCTGCATTGCGCTTGGCCGTCGTTTGACCGAACGAACCGATAAAACAACAATAACTAACCGTTTGGGACACACCATGATAGAATCAGTGTTCTTTCTCTCAACTGAATCCCCTGCACTGCGCTTGGCCGTCAGTTGAGTGAACGAACTCACTAGGATACTCTGTGAGGAGTAAGGCTCCCCTGCACTGCGTTTAGCCGCCCCTACTCACAGCGTCAGGGCACACTCCACTAACGGGTCCCCACGCACGGCGTCATGGCTATCCGTCTCTTGGGGTGTGAAGAAGTACGAGTGACACAAGGTCAAGGGAGTGGCATCCCGACTAACAAAGTGCACCGCGCACTAGATTCGTAGGGTGTACCTGCGTGGGTGGGACCACGTCAGGGCCAGCACCAGCTACCACCTGCCACTTACGGACACCTCGGCTGCTCGCAGTCATTAAGAAGCCAAATCGTAAGCCTCTTAATGGCACGATAAGATGGCTTAATTGATCGCGAGTAAAGGCCTCAGTATCCGGGGTCCAGGAAGAGTTGGCTGGTCATAGCTGCGAACCCGGTGTCTTGTGCGAACAGCGAGCTATAGCTAGGGACCCAAACAATAACACAGACGAGTAAGATAGGTAGGTAAATTCACACACACTACCTCACAGTACCACACTCGCGATCCCACTACAAGCTCACCGCATAAACATCAGTAAGGCGGAGCCTCAAAAGGCGAGCCACACGGTTACTCCTATGAATCAAAATATCAAATAGTAAACCACCGGCTAAACGTCCAATGATTCAAAACAAAGGCCGATCGGTACGTCTTACGACGGTACCACGGAACGCCCCATATGAGGACAAGCACTGGCAGTAAGAACTAAGCAGGCCCCACCCCCTGTAAAATCGAATAGACGCAGAAGGAAACAAATACACCAATGGAGGAAGAGCTCCGCACAGAATATATCCTGAAAACACACGAATCCGCCTATACAATTACAAGCATCGCGTAAAAGCAAACGCGACAACCCCAAATTAGATAAATTGAGTGTTAAGCTCCGTATAGGCGATATCTCATCAAAGTAAACGCAACAACCAAAAAATTAGAGAAATTGAGTGTTAAGCTCCGTACAGGCGATATCTCATCTCCATATGAATAATAGAGTCACTACCAAAAATAACCGGAAATAAATCCGCCTATGTAAGTTAAGAAATCGCGTAATTCAAACGCGAAATCCCAAGTATATAAATTGAGTGTTAAGCCCCGTATGCACGAGATCTCATCGTCATACGAATACTAGAGTCGAAACCTAAACGTACTGGAATTTATTCCACATTTGGAATTACTGTTGAGAATAGTATAGCGGTAGGACGCGATTTTAGGTTAGAATCCGTACGAACAATACGAGATCGTCCCCCTAAACCATCAATCTTCATTCCAGTTTCCTCCCAAAAATATTGCAAATAATTAATGCCTTAAGAACAACAAAAATAGAAAATTACCCTACAAAAATAAAGGACCAATGATGAAAGGGTAACGAACCGCATGTCCACCACGGACCGATGCAACTCAACAAAGCCAACCTGAGGTCTCTTAACAAACAATAAAAAAGAAAAACAATAACAGAATCGATCACCCACACTTAAAAATCAATAAACACAACTCATCCCATCCAGCCTAGAGCACGAACCTACCTCGAACCACCAATCCTCACCCGATAGTTTAGGATAATCCACGCTCGAAACAAAAAATAAAAAACCGACGCGATTTAACCATAACCGAGTAGAAAACACGCAGCGAAGCGATAAAAACTAAAGTGCATTTCAACGGACAAAAATCGCGAAACGTTTCAGTATAGAACTTTCTGTGTGAAATGTAAACAAAACATTAATAGGGAAGCCGATCAGGATGGGAAGCAAAATACAGTTAGAAGGAAAAAACAAAAGACGATAAGATCGATCGCGGCGAAGAGGGAATAAAAGGCGATCGGGTGGGGAATCATAAGGCGATTGAAAAAAAAAAAGTAAGCCAATTTGGCGATATTAAATACTGTACCAGAATGAAAACATATTACAATCGGAAGAGGAAAACAAAAGACGGTCACGAGGAAAATAAAAGGCGATCACGAAGAGTAACAGAAGACGATCAGTGGAAAAATAAATAACAACTTGGGAAGGGGTGTTGCCGTGCGAAGCGCGCAGAGGGGCGAATCCTTATCATTGAAACCGTACCCTGTCCTTATTATTGACACATGTACTGGTTAATAACAATGATAGAGGTAAGGGTGAATGGTAGAGATCGGGTGGTAGGATTTAATGATATTGTTATGACCTGAGCTGAAGGCTTGGTAGCGAACGTAACAAATCCCTGCGAGAAGCGCAGGGTTTATTTTTTCTTTTATTGAAGGGGAGCACTATGCTGTCCGCCCCTATACGGGCTCGGTCTCTACAAACGGGTGATAACGAAATGAATAATAGGCAAATATATCGAGTAGTAGAAACCAAACAATATCGGAATTTATTAAAAAGAACACACTCATTCATACATACACATACTTACTTACAAGTTGTAGATGTAATGATAAATCCTTTTGTGTCGCTTACAATTACGTATATTCAGTAAGTTACACTATATACTGTCTTCAACTTTTAACTTTATAATTCTCTCCGTAAATATAATAATTGTGTTTTACTATTTTCAACTGTTTCGACGCGGGGGACTGATATACGGTGCATCCTATTTTTGGCGTTTTGTATAGACTCGCGGTATGGATCCCGGAGTCCAAAACTTTATACCGGAGATTTAAACAAGTATTTTGCAAGGCTCCTACGCGGAGCCTCTCTCAAAGCAATTGCTGCTCTAATTGTCGAGAGAAGACTGCCGTTCTCCTCGTTTGAACAGGATTCACGAACCTCGTGCAGGAGAAGAGGAGGGCAGCTTATTCTGGACTCAGCACTTCTTCCTGTGCAAAGTCTATTTGACTTCTGTTTGTCTTCGCCTGGCAATGATGATATCATCCCCAGGCGAATGCAGAGAGAAGATATTATTTTTCGCCGAGTTGTTTCCTGTTCCGAGCGCGCTGCACGATGGTCTTAAATGACTCGCGAGCGTCGTGATCCAGACAGGGACTGCAAGGGGGCGCAACGCACATCAATCCAGGAAACGAGGGTGGTGTTTTGCACGTGTATCCGTGTCGATCACGGATCTTGGAAAATTTTTTCTATAAGTCTTTGGCATTCATTTGTTCTTTGGCATTCAATTCGTTGCTAGGCAATTCGTCCATAATATCACCTAACCTGAAACGAACATTTGAACGTACACTCTGATGTTGCAGAACGAAGTTCAAATTTTTGAAGCAGTTCTAAACCGTTTTCTTTGATGTATTGTCATAATATTTTTATTTTACGACCATGCTGTAAATATTGTATTTACCGTTGGGCGTAATTGCGATTCGTCCCGTAACGAGGCCCTTGGCTTTTATTGCCGAAGTATTTATTAATCCTAAGTCGGCCAAAAGTCTCCCAATGCAGCCCATTAATTCTCCATCCGCAGGGAGAAAGTGGGCGTAATTATCACGTTTACAAGTTAAATTCTCTCGAGTGCCATTAAGCGTGGAGGCATTCTTTGCGACATCGCGGGTACTGCTACTCGGGAGGGCGTTAATTTTGAAAGGTACATTTATTGACTTAGCCTCATTCTGCATAGACCTAACAGGGGAGTCTGCGTCCACTACTATACATATTTCTTCGGAACAATTAATACCCGGACTGATAGCACTGGGCATGATGGCCGTAAGTGGCGTTATTGCTGGGGAGGGGGGGCGCATCAGCTGAGGCGCGAGGCGTTCGAAGCCTCGGTCCTCGGTTCATCGTTCCTCCTTGCTCTTCGCGTATGCATGACAAAGGAGGTAGTAGGGGGAGCGAAGTAGACCTAGCAGTAGAGCGTTGACTCGGCGCAGGTAACGAGAGCCACGAGTACTGAGGTCCAGCAAGCATTGTGTCAGCCAGAGGTGGAGGACCGGGAATCTCACTCGCCACGTCTTTAGCGCCGTCTCTGACTCACTCATTAGCCTTGCTCAACTCACTATCTGTGACAGCTTGCATGCGCTCAGAGAGTATACTGATGCGTCGTTCGAGCACTTCATCGCCTTCTTTGTCACTATATGTGTCCAAATCGATGAGTAAATCACGTGTTTTCTGATCGACTGTATCATCTTCCGACAATCGATCTATTAGATCCCCCTCGCACTCCTCATTTACTCGAAGCGTTTTTCCCGCTTGGAATTTTATCTCCAGCGTCCTAAGGGATCTTTCAAAATGTTAAAAAGAGTCCTGTAGGCAGCCAGGAACTGCCGGCCGATTACTGATATGCTCCCCCTCAGACGTGCTTTCGTCAAAGTCGTTGGCCGCAGGGTTTGTCATTGCAACCGCGATGCCGCTGTCGTGAGGGAGCGGGGCAGGGGGCAATTTAGTGGGCAACGTAGCGTCGGACTCGGGTTCTCGTGCAGAAATGACTACAGGAGCTTTTTCTGTTCCTAGTTGCCGCTTGGAGGGTAGGAGGGGTGCGCGAAGCATACTACGAAGCAGTCGATGTATGGGAACCCCTGACGATTCGGAACTTGTACTTGGGTCCTCGTACTCGACCGTAGGTGCTTCCCCTACTTTCGATCTCGTACGCGTGGCGATCGCGCTTGTGTCCACCTGTACAGTCTACTTGAGGATTTTCTTTATTAAAGACCCAGTTTGTTTTGCTGCGAGCGCTCGTAATGGGGTAGTATTTAATCTTGGCCGACCCACGCCACGTGCTAAAAAGCATCCGCGTTAGGATTCAGATGACCAGTGTTGTACAGAAATTCATAATTATAATTTCTTAATTTTAATCGCCAACGTATCAGCCTCTTACCCGGATCGTTCATCGAACCAATCCACTTAAGAGGCTCGTAGTTCAGGACCAATCTAAATTTTCGCCCATACAAATATGGTTGAAAATTTTCTAGAGCTTTCACCACGGCCAAGCATTCCTTCTCCGTGGTGCCGTAGTTGCACTCGGCAGGGCTGTGAATTTTTTAAAAATAAGCGATGGGTCGATCTTACCTATCCTGCTCTTGACTAAGCACAGCCCCGACGGCTACGTCAGAGGCATCGGTAGTAAGGATGAAAGGACGACTAGTCTAGATACTGCAGAACAGATTCTCTGCAGTGGAGCTTGCGAAGATATCGGAAGATCCCGCGCGCTGCTCTGCTCCACCTGAAGGGTGCGTTCTTCTTTTTCAAATCTGATAAAGGTTACGCGATCTTCGGAAAATCGGGAATAAAACGTCGATAATAGCCAGTGAGGCCTAGAAATTCTCGCACGTTTTTCTAACTTTTCGGTGTTGGCATTTTTCTTACAGACAATAATTTCTTTGCATCGTGTCTCAATCCGTCACGACCGATAATATGACCCAGATAACCGACTTCTTTCCTCAAGAATTCGCACGTATCTAGCTTGAGTATGAGGTTCGCATCTACTCATGAGGCAACGTACCTTTTTCTCGTGTTCTTCCAACGTCCTGGCGAATACCACGATATCGTTCAGGTATACAAATAATCCTGTACCCTGGAGACCCCGCATCACATTATCCATGAGACGTTGGAAGGTTGCTGGCGCGTTCTTAAGGCCGCCTGGCATACGAACATATTCGTAGTGACCATTAGGTATTGAGGATGCGGTTTTTTTGCGATCCACTGGGTGCATAGGGATTTGCTGGAAATCGCTTGCTAAATCAAATGTTGAGAAGTACTGGGCTTCTCCCAGCTGATCGAGAGTATCCGTTAAGTTCGGTAAAAGGTATACGTCGGAGACTGTCTTCTCATTGAGTTTGCGAAAATCAATCACCATACACATGACCATACACAATATCCATACAGGAGAATTATACGGAGATTGTGACTCTTCTATCACCTGGTTATCGAATTTCTTTCGAACTTGGGTCTCTACCTCGTCCCGATGCATACGAGAGAACCAATATTGTCGAGTGTTGACCGGTAATTCGTCTACCGTGGGGATGAAACGAGAAATCCGGTCCGTACAGGGTAATTTATCCCCTGGCAATTTAAAACGCTCAGATAATTCTTCGACTAGTCGACATATATGTTTTTTTTTCTGCAAATTGTTCCGACCTTCGAGACGTAGGGTTCCTAAAATTGCCCACACTCGATCCGTCAGTGGCGACGCCCCATCGTCTGAGGAGTCGCTTTCATTCGACGTGGTACCCGAGTCCGAGCGTCAGTACTCGAAGGGCTGCAGCTCGACCGACGCTACTGAAAGTTCCATATCTTCGTCTCGGGTATTTAGAACCAGTACGTAGAAAATGCCATTCTTCTGGCTGACAAGAGCGTTTCCTAAAAATAGGCCATTCGATGCATCAACACGTGGTAGATACCCCTCCGACAGATCGTAATTCATAGTAGGCAGAGGTACCTGAGTTTGCAAACGTGTCTTCACCAAGAAAACGTGGCTGCCTGAATTTTTTTTTCGCCTGAAGACTCAATTCTGGGTAAATTCCTCCTTCGTACGGAGGAAGGGTTTTGGAAGGGTCATTTAAGGTTACGAGTGTTTCATGAAGAAAGAAAATCTCTGCCTTTTTCTGACGCATGTAAAGTTTTTCCAACACTCCATTGCTTTGCGTGGGAAATTCTCTTACAACATGAAATATCGTAGGCTTATCTCTGAAGTGGACTTCCACTGTGCCGAGGGTAGGAGTCTTCGATTTGGTCGAGCCTTCGAATTTGGTACTCACACTCTGGTCCACGAGAACCTCCTCATGGAGTGCGGATAACTTGATAAGATTGAGGTCGGACCCCGTATCGCAGTAAAAATTATCGGAGCTATTTCTAAGGTCAGGAGCAAACATCTTTACCACCAAAGATTCGACCTCGTCCTCTTCTACACCTCGTGAAATCGCTACTCTGGGGTTGACAGGAATTTTACAGCTGCCTTTGGATTTTCCGACTCCTTTGCATCCGGCTGGTTGGCCGTCTTTCGGCCGAGGCAAGCCGGTTGCAAGTTTCAATGATCGGACGAATTTCCTGTGCGATTATTTCGGGAGGGCATAGGCGAAGCAGTCCGAGGTGCCCGCGCCGGTGGAGGAGCCTAGCCGTTCCACGGGCAGCATGCGCATCCTATTCCTCTCATACAGCAATAGCGGTGTGAGCAACCGTTCCCTATATTACTCTCTCACGTCTCGATCCTCTGTTCCACGGGCAGCAACTGCAGCCCGTTGCTGATTGTAATATTCCCGTTGGACGAGGCCTTTTTGAGGAATGCTAGCCCGGCAGAGCCGCCGTGGCTGAAGGAGGTCGTGCGTACGAAAGCGAAGGAGAACGAGATTTATTAAATTTTGCGTCATCCCTAGCAAAAAGTACCGACGACTCGGTTGATTTTTGCCGCTAGAGATCGTTTAAGCCAGCGCGTCTGTTCTCAACTCGAATGGAGAGCCTCTCTACTAATTTAAATGCGATTTCAGCCGGAGGGTTAAGTTCAGTGCGGGGCGGTAAACGTCGTATTTATTTTGCCACGCGCTGCGCCCACCATCAGCCAACATTCGCATCTGGTTATAGAATTTGCCGACTGTCTCGATCTGCTGCATACGGGCACGCGATATTGCTCCCGAATAGTAGTCGAAATTCTTACCGCGAGCTAAACGTGATTTTAATGTCGTAATTAACTGTTCGACTGTGTTTATGGTCCGACCGTAAGCGCACCTTCGCGCATCACTCCGTATGGAATCGTTGTTCCCCCCAGAACCATTTCCTGTATCATTGGGCATTGCGATTATTCGATGGATATTTCCCAAGAAGAGATATGTATTGTAACATGGCAAAATATTCAAGCGCTGCGTTCTCCACGCTCGACGATCACCAAAGCGATCTCGCAGGGCTGTAGATGGTAGTTGGCGTACTTTGTTTAATTATTTTTTTTTCTTTCTTTTTATATATATATATATATGTATTGCGATTTATACGACCGGGGGATGGAGAGGGAGTACGAGGAAGAAGAGAGCAACACATCTAACAACTAGAGGCTTCGGGGTTCGGCTTTTTACCTGGACCAATATTTTACATCTTCCTCAGTCGGGATATGTCGTTTTCCCGCGCGACGTACCAAATGCTATCCTTGGCCGTCGTCGACCCACGGAAATCTATATGTCTCAAGGGGTCATCGGCTGGACTACGCACCGTTGGTATTGTCTGTCGCTGATTTATACATCGTCCAGCTGAGGCACTAGTCGCGGTCATCGTGCGACACCGGTTCCCCCAATTAACCGAGTTCGGCTCGTTAAGTGGGGATCAGAGTTCACGGGCACGCGTGCCGGACGGATCTCAAGGCTTTTTCCCGGATATCGTTGAGCGAGTAGGACCTGGGTCTCGCATTACTCTCGCCACGTTTCGGATAAAGAGAGAAGGAAGGCGATTACAACGCAATCGAAATAAAATTCAAAGTCGGCACGTCCAAAAAATTCAACACCTATTCGCTACAGTATTTCCTGGACTGGGTAGCCAAAGTTACGTCAGCCAACGAGGATTCTCCCGGAAATCAGGGAACGACTCTGCAACATCGTCTCGGTGAGCTCGCTTTCTTTCCCCGGTCTTTAATTTTATTCGATTCTTTGAGGACAGACAAGTCCGTTCGAGCCTGTTCGTATCTACAATTTCTATACCCCGCACGCAGAGTATGCATTTGTATTGGGCCAGGTTACGTTTGTAAAGTGTAACAACGAGATCGCTTGTTAGGTAAAGCCGGGAATAAGTCACGCCGTGTTTCATGTTTCTTTGTACCTATGTAATTTCTAATGTCCGCGCGCGCTGGTACGTCGTCTCGTTGTGAGTTTTGTCAAAGGGGACTGATACGTTAAAGACCGCATCGTATATCATTCAAAATTAACTGGCGTTTATTTGTTCTATTTCTTTATTTATTCCTATTATCATTTCTTTATATTTATTCGGTCGAACTTAGCCTTAAACAATATTGAAAGTCGCTTAGTGCGTGATCGGCCGTCATCCCGTATTGTGTATGTGAGTCTGTGAATTTAAACGGTTCGAGACGTATCTCGCGTCGTTAAATTGGCCGTTACATCTTGAGATATTTTATTTTATTGCTGGGAATTCAGTCCAGATCTCGTGTATATTTTTTTTGTTTATTAATTATTATTTTTATTTTTATTTTCATTTCCTCAACTTATTTTATTCGTTGGATCGTGGTCGTTGCGTACTTGTTTATTGACTGATCAGGGATTTATTGTCTGACAGAGTTTCCCTGCTTGGAATTATATTCGTTATACGACTGGCTTTATTAAAACGATCGAGATGTTAGAGATTTCGCGTACGTGACTTTCCGGCGTCCCGTTGTCGACGTGTTGTTTTGAGTACTTGGGATTGACCCGGCATAGGCCGTATCACGAGCTAGTTACCTCCAGAATTATTATTTCGCTTTATTCGATTTTCTGTCGTTCGTTTTGATGTGTATTGGGAATTTGGTTTGAACGAGGTTAATATAGGCGGTAGAGAGTCGGGTAGAACGTGGATTACGTATATGTGTGTGAGAGAAGGAGCGAACGCCCGGATAATACATACTGCCAAAATAATTAAGTTTGAGAATTGTTAAAAAACTAAGAGTAATTTTACGGGATACTTTCTTTTACATCTTTTTTTTTGGTTATTGTAAGATTTTGACAAATTTATAATCATTCTGATTAAATAAACGATCTGACCGAGGGGCATTTGTAAATCCCGTACCTGCCTTGTTGTCTGAATTATTTATTGGTTTTATTGATTTTATTTTTATTCATTTCATTCCTTGATTTAGTCCTATTGTTTTGTTTAGTTTTATTTACTAATTTGTTTCTGAACTTTACTTATTAATTTTATTTTATTGATTTTATTCATCGACTTTATTAATTGTTTTTGTTTATTGGTTTTATTTATTGATTCTATTGTTATTGGTTTTATTGTTATTAACTGGTTTTATTCAATGACGGTCTGGACTTTTGACTACCTTGACAATCCGAACCACCCACTCTGCCTCGAACAGCTGTAGCTAGCCTGGGTTGAGTCTGGCCAAACATCGCGTTATTTTTCCTTCCGGCGCCCATCTCGAAAGAGTAAATTGAAGGAAGGGAAAATAGCTTGGGCCAGCTATAGGTAACGTGGTGCGTTAGAGTGTAAATTTACGTTACGGTATATATATATTGGGTCTGGGAAAAAGTCCGTAGCGGTTTTCCCGATAGATGGCGTCAATTGTAAATAAGTCAGGAAACATAGATCGCAGCGACACCACTAAACGCTCGTTGGAAAGGTGACACTTCGAGCGTTACTTTAAGTGTATAAACATCGAAATTGGTGCAGTGGTTGGAAAGTTGTTTGAGTTTGAAAATGGAAAAAAGTAATAAAAATTGCGCTATATTTTGGAATATTATTACGACAAACGGAAGAACGCTGCGCAGGCTTGTGAGTAAATTTGTGCTGTGTACGGTGAAGGTACTTTATTAAAATCTGCTGCGCGGAAATGGTTCGCTCGTTTTAGTTCTGGTTATTTTTATGTGAAAGATGAGTCACGCTCTGGTCGTCCAATGACTGAAAAAGCTGATGAAATTCTTGAAAAAGTTCAGCAAGATAAGCATAGCAGCAGTGTCGATATTGGTATGGAGCTAGGCATTTACCACAAAACTGTTTTGAACCATTTACACAAAGCTGGCTACAAAAAGAAGCTCGATGTGTGGGTTCCTCATGAGTTGAGCGCGAAAAACATGATAGACCGAATGTACATCTGCGATGCGCTGCTGAAACGCAATGAAATCGAGCCATTTGTGAAACGTGTCATAACCGGTGATGAAAAATGGATCACGTACGACAATCGGAAGCAACAAAGATCGTGGACAAGGGATGGTGAGCGTCACAAACGTTCGCGAAGCCAGGATTGACGGCGAAAATAGTGATGCTTCGTGTGTGGTGGGACCGGAAGGGAATCGTTCACCATGAGCTACTTCCAGTTGGTCAGACGATTGATTCTCAACTCTACCATAGACAACTAGAGAGATTACGCCAAGCAATTGAAAGAAAACGGCCCGAATTAATTAATAGGAAAGATGTTCCATCATGACAACGCCGACCACACATTTCTTTGGTGACCCGTCCAAAATTGCGAGAGCTTGGTTGGGCAGTTTTGATGCATCCACCGTATAGTCCAGACATAGCACCCTCTCACTATCACTTATTCCGATCTTCGGCGGAACTCTCTCAATGGAATTAAGCTGCTTTCAAAAGAAGCCTGTGAAAACCACCGGTTATGACACGTTTCAGAAATATTATGTTTTTCGCGCTCAACTCATGAGGAACCCATACATCGAGCTTCTTTTTGTAGCCAGCTTTGTGTAAATGATTCAAAACAGTTTTGTGGTCAATGCCTAGCTCCATACCAATATCGACACTGCTGATATGCTTATCTTGCTAGACTTTTTCAAGAATTTCATCACCTTTACAGTGATTGGACGGTCAGAGCGTGACTCATCTTTCACATCGAAATTAAAAGAACGAAAGCGAACCATTTCCGCGCAGCAGATTTTGATAAAGTACCTTCACCGTACACAGTACAAATTTTTTCACAAGCCTGCGCAGCGTTCTTCCGTTTGCCGTAATAATATTCCAAAATATAGCGCAATTTTTCATTACTTTTCTCCATTTTCAAACGGAAACAACTTTCCAACTACTGCACCAATTTCGATGTTTATACCCTCAAAGTAACGCTCGACGTGTCACCTTTCCAACGAGCGTTTAGTAGTGTCGCTAGGAACTGTTTTTCCTGACTTATTTGCAATTGATGCCATCTATCGGGAAAAACGCCACGAACTTTTTCCCAGACCCAATATATATACATTAATATATAATTATTTTTGTGAAACCAATTTCTTAAATTTCCACACAAATAACAATAGCAATCAACCAACAAAAAATATCGAAAAATGGTGCAAAGAATATACTAACCACCAGTCTCGAGAGATAAGCACAGCGTGAATCCCACCGCTGCCACCAATTTGTTACGTCCCGAGCTGAAGGCCTGGTAGCGAACGTAACATATCCCTGCGTGAAGCGCAGGGTTTATTTTTGTTTTTATTTTCATTTTTATTGGAGGGGAGTGCTGTGCTATCCGCCCCTACATGGACTTGGTCCCTCGAAACGGGTGGTGACGAAATGAAATATAGGCAAATATATTGAGTAGTAGAAATCAAATAATACCAGAATTGAATAAAAAGAACACACTTACTCATATATACACTGTAACGGTAATTTGTGCCTCAACGCACCACGTTACCTATGACTGGTCCAAGTCATTTTTTCCTTCCTTTTTATTTTCTCTTTCGAGATGGGCGCCAGGCGCTTTCGCGCCGGAAGGAAAAAATACCGAGTTGGATGACCAGTCTCGACCCAGGCCAGCTACACCTGTTCAAGGCAGAGTGGGTGGTTCGGGCTGTCAAGCTACTTATTAGTCAAAAAAAATAAAATAAAATACGGATAAAATCAATTAATTAAAATAATTCCTTAAAATCCACGAACCAAGTCGAATAATGAAATATTGTCAATAACTACGACCAAACGAGAACAATCCATGGAGTCAGCTAAATAAATAATAGATAAATAAATAAAATAATAACAGTAAATAATTCAAACGACAACAGCAGGTACGGGACTTACAAACTTCTTTATTTCTTCAATAAACATCAATCTAGAATTTAACTAAGATGTCCCGTAAAATTAATCTCTCCGTTGTTAACAATCTTCCCAAATCTAGCCCAGTATCTTAATTTTAATCTTTACTTCGACGGCAGCAGGTATCCCGTTCTCTCTCTCTCTCACTCTCATACTCTGCGGACGTTATATAACCTATCTCGCTCGTTACGAATTTCGAATAATATTCACCGACAAAGCCCAATATTCGGTTGTCTCAACGCACAGCTCGCGATACGGCCTATTGCGAGCTAATCCCAAATACATTCAAAAGAACCATAACAACGGGACGTCGGAAGGTCACGTACGCGAGGGTCGACTAGTTCAAATCTCCTATCTTGAAAATCGTAAGCAAGCGACGGCTAATATGTCGGGAACGAATACTGTTTAATGAAACCCCAAATTATTTAAAAAGGACCTGAGAAAACCCTAATTAAAGGACTCACGTCCGAAATAATAATAATGACATCGATAAACAATACTAACAATAATAACCGTACTAATAAGAAGAAGAAACAATTAATTCAATTAAGTTAGATACGGTACCGACCGTACAAGTCCCTCAAGACCAAATACCACAAACGGGACGACGGCCGAACTCGCACTACTTCCAAATTTTAAACGCGAAAGAAAAATAATTAAGTATCGTTCGATATAATAAGAAAATAACCAATTAATAGAATAAATAAAGTATGGTAAATGACGGTACGTCCGTCAAAGTAAAACCAAGGCAATAAAATACAATAAAAGAAATAAACTAAGTCATATAAATCGAAGTGAATTATTCGGTAAAATCCGCGACACGGTCTATTCCGTTTCAATCCCACACACACAAGCTAACGAATACAAAGCACACCGGGATAACGGCCTAACGCGCACACGGTTTAACCGTCCTCAAAATACAATTAAATAATACGGTGACTTTCTCCCGGTATCTACCGGTTACACGATCTCGCGAGTACACTCGATAAACGCCGCGGTTCCCGATACAAATTACTACTCCGCACGCGGTGTACCAGAGCCGCAGGTGTGACCAAGCTCGAAAACTAATGTCCAATAAACCGAATGATATAATAATAAAACAATAGCGAAAGACCGTGGAAGAGAAGAGAGCTCACCGGGACGATGGTGCGGCGATGTGTTGTTCCTTGAAATCCGGGAAACCTCGAAAAGACGTCGAAAGGTTCCCTCCTTGCTATCTTTCAGTACGGTGGCGGATAGTAAGATGACAGATTCTGACTTGGGTTCGAGAGAGCCAACGCTACTTTTCCTCGCCTCGGTAGTGATTTGTGTAGTTGCAAAAGTAGAGCGGGACAAAAGAATGGGCGCTACGTCTCACTTACTCGACAGTCACCGGGAAAAAGCACCGAGGTCCGTTCGGCACGCGTGCCCGTGAACTATGACCACCCCTTAACCCGCTAGACTCGGTTAATTGGGGGAACCTGCCTCGCACGATGACCGCGACTAGCGCCTTAGCTGGACAACGCATAAATTAGCCACCGATAGTGCAGAGAGTAGCCTAGTCCGGCAGATGGATCCCATGCTCTGGATGGACTGCTGCAAGTAGCTGATAGCCGACGATGGATAACAGCGCATCGTTGGTGGATGTACGTCGAGCGGGACCGTATCCCCCAACAGGGAGAGGTGTAAAATATCGGCGAATGTAAAATATCGAATCCCGCAGTCAGCCGTCGATGGATACGGCGTGATCATCCTCCTCCTCTCTCCCACGACCCTTCCTCGGTCGTGTCGCTCGCATTATATGTATAAAAAAAAATAAAACAACAAAAAAAAATAAAAATAAAGAATAAATAAGACCTGAAAATCCCCCTTACAACCCTGAGCGATCGTGCTGGTAGCCGTCGAGCGAGGAGGACGTAGCTCGAATATTCTGCCACGTTACAACACATTTATACTTACAAGTTGTGGATGTAATGATAAATCCTTTTGTGTCGCTTATAATTACCTATGTTCACTAAGGTACACTTTATACTGTCTTCAACTTTTAACTTTATAATTGGCTTTATAAATACAATAATTGCCTTTTACTATTTTTAACTGTTTCGACGAGGAGGACTGATATGCGTTGCACCCTACTCTTGGCGCTTTGTATAGACTCGCGGTATGAATCCCGTAGTCCAAAACTTTATCCCGGAGGTTTTAGCAGGTACTTTGCAAGACTCCTGCTCGGAGCTTCTCTCAAAGCGATTGCTACTCTAATTGTCGAGAGAAGACTGCCGTTCTCCTCACCTGGATAAGATTCGCGAACCCCGTGCAGGAGAAAAGGAGGGCAGCTTATTCTGGATTCAGCACTTCTTCGTGTGCAAAGTCCATTTGACTTCTCTTTGTCTTTATCTGGCAATGATGATATCATCCCCAGGCGAATGCAGAGAGAAAATATTATTTTTAGCCAAGTTGTTTCCTATTCAGAGCGCGCCGCGCGATAGTCTTAAATGACTCGCGCGCGCCGCGATGCAGACAGGGACTGCAAGGGGGCGCATCGCACATCAATCCAGGGGACGAGGGCGGTGTTTGCACGTGCATACTTGTCGATCACGGGTCTCGGAAAATTTTCCGAGGCCCATGCTCGAACGTAACAATATGAAATCCTGGACAGGGGTTATTTTGGCCATATGCGTGCGAGGACGCATAGTATCCCACGGTACAAAACTCTAGTTTCATATTCGGGACTTAGTTAGTTATACATATTATTAACACTCAAAACTTACATGGCAATGTGGTAGTGATTCCATTCTGTTTGTTTCGTTATTGTATAATGATTGAAATTATATTATTAAATGAATTGTGGACCTTTTCTTAATACTCACCAATAATGATGGCCAGTATGATAAGCCCTATGACACCCATTATAATCATCATCTGCAAGGAAAAATTTTATTACAATATATATTAAAAACTTTGAATAATAAAAAATAAATAAACGTACCTTCAAATTTTGCAGCCAAAACTTCCTCTTTAACTTTCCAGCTTGCTGCTCAAATTGCGATGCCCCTTGTTGCAATGCATCTATAAAAAATTAAAGAAGTTTAATAAAATTCACGAATTCCTTCATTCAGCCTGTAGAAATAAATTCCAGCGATCGAAAACGGAACGCCTGAAAATTGTCGATGTCATGATGACAGTTTCCGATTATCGGAAAATGCGAGCTACCCTGAAATTACGTTTACCTTGCTAATGGACAAATGTCAAGCTTATACGAATGTCGCAGGCAAACTTCTTTACTTTGGTGACGAGCGCATTCTGAAATATATTTTAGGGTCATATACTCCGATTAATAGTCCTCCTTTCGTATAACTTATTATCAGTCACGTAACCGAGGATGAAATCCTACAATCGAGAGACCCGGTAGTGGCCTGCATCAAGTAGATTCCTCCCTTACCGAATGACTGCTTGGTGCTTGTGCCGACACCACAATTTTTTTCCTGGTAAGTATTTCATTATTTCTAAAATAAGTATTCCGAAAACTATAAATAAAAGTACATAAATGCAAAGTCGATATTTTTTTCAGCATCGATTGGAATCATCAATTCAAATAGTTGCTTAAAGATAACCACTTTCCTGTATTTTAAACACTTCCAAAGTAAAACCTTACACATTGCTTCCTCATTATTTCCAACCTTTCACAATGCCACCGCTATGAGAAAGTATGTTGGTTGATCTGCATCTCACTAAAAAACGGCAGATTGACTTGCATTCACTATAATTCTATAGTTAGAACAATGGTTGAGTTTGACAATTTGATTACTATAATTGAATTTAAATAGTTGAGATGACAATTAATGCATCTCATCAGATTGTAAGTATTTGAGCATAGAGAAATTATATTCAGCACAGATCTATAGATCCTATTAAAAGCGCGTGAATATTCTAAAGCAGAGTTCTGATCCATAGTATTCGCCACATGATTATTAACAATAGTTTATAACCATCTAAGTTATACTACAGTAATATTGTTCAGAAAAGTCCGTAATTTTCTGAGAGTTCTCGAGAGGCCCTCAGCTTCCCCCTTCGACTCGGGCTTCTTCCGGCGTCTTCTTCGATCGATTTTACCGTTCTAGGCATCTAACCGACCACATCGATTTCTGCGACTCACTATCTATCTCTCCACGGATTCTTTTCAAACTCTACAATTCGGACGCTTCAGAACTCCACGGTACACTTCTTCATTCTTCAAGAAGCGTTCGGGTTACACCCGGACGTCTCGACTACATCGATCCGGATCTATTCAAAACATTAAGCAAAACGACAACGGTCTCTTCTACCTTCAAACACCATTGCGCTCGGACAATACCGCAAGGTGCGCGCTGTTCACCAACCACAAAGTGCGACGATACTTTTCTATAACGGAATCTCTTCAGAAGCAGGAGTACTTTTGTTCTCCTCGAAGTAAATATACTGATACGTACAGTAGCGGACAAAAGTTTAAGACGATGAATTACAATTTGGTTCATAGATCTGTCATACAAGTACTAACGTTTCTTTCGGCTTGTTGTTTTTTTACAATACATGTGTACGTTTGACCTTCATAATGTAGAAGTCTCGGTCGTCAAATGTAAACAATATAGATTATACAATTTTTTTTCCTTCCAACCATCTGTAATCAGCGGACATTAGTTTAAGACGATCTGTCGAACAAGATACCCGTAGTCGATCCACGCAATAATTTGATATATTAATACTGTAAATAGTTTGTGGTGTATCATCCAGTGTCTTAAGTTTAATTACGTACGAAAAGAGTATGGGTAAAGCCCGTAATTTGTCATCAACTGAACGAAAACTAATCGTGTCTCTACGGAAGCAAAATGAGACATTTTCTTCAATTGCAACTCAAATAAATCGATCAGAAACTTCTTGTAAGCAAGCGTGGTACAAGTTTGTGAAGACTGGGGACTATTTTGATCGACCAAAAAACGGTAGACCGCGGAAAACCATGCCAACGCTGGATCGTCGGATTCATCGATTAAGCGAGAGAGATCGTTTTCGTTCAGCAGTCGATATAAGAGCTGAAATATCCAGTAATAATAATGCACAAATTAGTGTAAGAACTGTCCGAAGACGATTAGACGAATTCAATTTGAAAGCACGAAAGCCACGGAAGAAGCCGATGCTCAGTAAAAAGAATAAAAAATTACGACTGCAATTTGCTAAGGCTCATCGGCATTGGACAAGTGAGGATTGGCAAAATGTGCTATTTTCGGACGAATCCAAATTCAACCGAATTTGTTCTGACGGGATACTGTATGTAAGACGTCGAATTGGCGAAGATTTAAATCCTCGATGTGTTTTACCGACAGTTAAGCATGGAGGTGGAAACGTAATGGTGTGGGCATGTTTTTCTCGCAATGGTCCTGGACCAATACGCCGAATTAATAGAATCATGGACCGTTTTCAATACTTGGATATATTGAAAAATACTATGTTACCGTATGCCTACGACAATATGGGTGATAATTTTATTTATCAACAAGATAATGACCCAAAGCATACGGCTCGGGTAGTGAAAAGTTTTTTTCAAGATGAAAAAATCACTTTATTACCGTGGCCGTCGCAGTCGCCGGATTTAAATCCAATTGAAAACTTATGGTGTACCATAAAAAGAAGGGTTCAAAGAAATAAACCAAAAAATGTTGACGATTTGTACTCTTTGGTTGAAAAAACGTGGAATGAAACAACTGTGGACGACTGCAAAAAATTAATTGATTCAATGCCTCAAAGATGTGCTGATGTGATAAAAAATAATGGACTGTGGACAAAGTATTGAAGGGAGGAAAATATCTGTATATTTTCTACCAAAAAATATTTTTTTACGTATAGTCTTAAACTTCTGTCCCCGAAGATATCAAACAAATTTATGTTTTCTTTGTTTATTGTATCTAATGTTGTTACGCGCAAAATTGAATTTATGTAATAAATATATGAATTAATGATTAATTAGCTAATACAAAAAAAAATCCACTGAGTCAATTCTTTTCATAAAAAAATCAACGATTACTTTTTTTTTCCTCTCCGTCTTAAACTTTTGTCCGCTACTGTAGGTGCTACTGCTGAACTTTTTTGAAGCTGCAATCGACAGTTCTCGTGATCCTGAACAATATCGGGAAGAGTTCCGGCTGCAAGCTACCCTCAAATAATTGTTAATAATTTTTTATCACCAGCTCAGCAATACTACAGTGGGATGCCGATACATAGGTTTGAGTTCTAGACTATTTCGACGCTGCAATTGATAGTTCTAGTGTTTCTGCGTCCCATGCGGCCGTTGGCTACCCACAACAATTGTTAAGAATTGTTAATTACGATCTCACTTATACGTATCAGGAGTACAAATTGAAAATGCGGGATTTTTTTCTATTTTTGAACGTTTATTCTGAAAAAATGGTAACAAATGAATTATTCAAAGTATTGTCCATCGCTAGCCACAACTTTTTCCCATCTTTCTGGCAATTTACGGATACCGTCGCGAAAAAATTCGGCCGGCTTGGCTGCTATCCAGTCATCGACCCATTTTTGGGCTTCTTCGTAAGAATGGAAGCGCTGGTCAGCTAGGCCATGTGTCATCGATCGGAAAAGGTGGTAATCGGAAGGAGCAATATCTGGGCTATACGGCGGGTGGGGTAAGACTTCCCATTTCAGCGTTTGTAGGTATGTTTTGACCGGCGCTGCAACATGTGGCCGAGCGTTGTCATGTTGCAAAATTACTTTGTCGTGTCTTTGCTCGTATTGTGGCCGTTTTTCTTTGAGTGCGCGGCTCAAACGCATCAATTGAGTTCGGTATAGTGCTCCTGTGATGGTTTCGTTCGATTTCAATAGCTCATAATACACCACACCCAGCTGGTCCCACCAAATACAGAGCATGAGCTTGGCGCCGTGAATATTTGGTTTGGCCGTCGATGATGATGCATGGCCGGGGTAACCATATGATTTTTTGCGCTTCGGGTTATCGTAATGGATCCACTTTTCATCACCAGTGACAATGCGATGCAAAAAACCCTTCCGTTTTTGCCGTTCGAGCAGCAGTTCGCATGCAAAAAAACGGCGCTCGACGTCTCTCGGCTTCAGCTCATACGGCACCCAATGTCCTTGCTTTTGGATCATTCCAAGGGCTTTTATACGATGGGAAATGGCTTGTTGTGTCACTCCCAATGAATCTGCGAGCTCTTGTTGAGTTTGACACGAGTCTTCATTGAGTATTGCCTCCAATTCAGCATTCTCAAACTTTTTCACTTGGCCCGGCCGCTCTTTGTCCTCAACGTCAAAATCACCACTTCTAAACCGCACAAACCATCTCTCGCACGTTGAAACCGATGGAACATGACTCGGATAAGCCTCGGAGACCAATCGATGTGCTTCAGCAGCACTTTTCTTCAAATTAAAGAAGTAAATTAAAACTTCCCGCAAATGCTGTTTTGTTGGCACGAAACTCGACATATTGAGAGCTCAAAAAAACTATGAATTTGACACTGCGACAAATTGACACATACTGAAAATTAAAGCTATAAGACGTAGCTTTGATATGAACATAGTCACAGTACTGCCTGATGCGTATAGCGTTAGTAACGCCATCTGTTATCAAACCCGCATTTTCAATTTGTACCCCTGATAGCTTTCCAGTAGAAGGTGACGGTAGTCATTTTTTAAGTGCACTGTGAATGAAAAAATTGTTTTTTTGTCTGCTGGGAATTATCTTCAGTGCGTAGCGAATAAAAAAATCATAAACGTAAAAATTGATAGCATATTTTCTTTTTCAGTTTCTTGATTGAACTAAAAATAATGTGTTATGTTTCGTTGATATGAAAACCTATCCATGTATCCATTTGTATTGTTTTCTTGATGTACAACTGGAGTGCGATTCATTTTATCAGCTAGGTATGTATCGTTCATTTTACAAGCATTGTCATCTCTATCCCACTGGGTTTAAGGGATAGTTTAAGGGATTAAAATATATAGATATATTTTAAATATGATTTTTGGAGACTGTTGCTGAATTCTATTGACTTGCTTAATTATTATCTGTACTGCATGGATAAGAATAAGAAACCTAGTATTTTGTTGCTTCAATTAATACATGAAATATAAGAAATACTGGATCAAATCACATTTAATAGGCTTCAGTTCTATGACATGAAAAATACAATTTTTAATTAAAGAAAATATTGATCCTGACCGCAAGAAGGACTTTGATTTCAAAAAGTTTTTATTTCTAAAAATGAATTTAAAAAGAATATACTCATTTCTGAAATCATGTTAGCTGATTATTTAAATCAAAACTGTCCACCTACTGCCCTCACTATAGTCGGGAGACGTCTCCGTAGTATCGTAATCGTCTATCACAATTCAAGAGATACGCTGGCGTTTGGTTACGAATCGTTAAGAAAATAAATAAGGTAGGATATTCAGGAATGCGGAAGAAGACATCTCCTGAGTATGGTGAGGGTAATGAGTAAATTATTCGAATTAAAATAATTAATTTGCTGAAATGATTTCAGAAATGTTTTCATTATTTTTACATTTATTTTTCTGAATAAAATCTTTTTCAAATCAATCTCCTTTTCATCATAGTTTTTTGCAGTCGAGAGATTGGTTATTTTTTATTTTTTGTCAATCCCTATGTTCTGTCATATATAATACTTATTTTGCTTTACTAACTATGCGTGCTTTATTGACTATGTGTATTGCAATCGAAACCGACTACAAAAAGCACAATTCCACTGTATTTGTGCAAATAAGTTGGAACTATGCGCTTAAGCGGTGTTCAGAAAAGTCAAAAGGCAAACGACTAGCCGCTCTTTCTAAGCGTTGGGACACTTCCGGCCGCTGCCCCCCCCCCCCTTCACTCAAGATCTTTCCGATTTCTCTATAAAAAATTGCTCCTATCACTGTCTTCGACAAGTATACCACTATTCCGGTATTCATCGAGATAACTTCGGTTTTTAAGTGCATGTCTCACGGCTCGAGTTCCCGGTAATTCTTCGGTAGTGCGCAACGGGATTCAATCGATCTCTTGACAATTTTTACAGTATTTCTCAGATTATTCGATTTACACCCGGATGATTCGAGTACACAGGTGCGGCAGTTCTTTGAGAAAGGACATTTTGTTCTCGATATTCAAACAACACGCTTTTAGTAATTCTATTCCGGGTTCTCAAAAGAACGCTTCCGTTTTTCAAGATAAACTTCCCTTGGGACCCTTTTGGAACAGTACAATGGACTTCTTATTATGACGGGAAATTTTTCATAGTCTATCGCGACTCAGCCGATTGTCCGGACTGCTCGCGTTCGCTTGTGCGGTATCTACTCAGTGAAACTAAACAATTCGGTCACTCCTGTCCACTGTCTGTGTTCTAGCTAGTCAGCCATTGTACCGGTTCGCTAGCCTCGTAGTGCGTCGCGCATACCAGACTCTCGGTGATAGTGTGTGTCTTCGCTCCGCACTAAACCCTATTTTATAAAATCTCTTTATGTATTGTTATTTAATTCACGTATGTTGTAATCTTTTGGTTTTGAACGGCGAATTAAAATCACCTAAAAATCAGATTTCCTTCGCTCTCTTCAAAACATAGTCCTTCGAGCCGGATTCGAAAATATTTCATTTAGAAATGTGCATAGTAACGTCATATCTCTCTTTCTCTCTCTCTCTCTCTATATATATATAAAGGGTGGTTAAATTTTAAGGGCCGATGTTGAATGTGAACCACACCTAAACGTCAAGTTTTTTCTGCATTTCATTTGACATTTCTCAATTTCAGACCAACTCAATTTGAACCAAGGAAAGATACACAATCGAGCAACGCGTTAAAGTTATTCAGGCTTATTATGAAAATGGGCGTTCAAATCAAAATGCATATCGTGCACTTCGTGATTTTCTCGGTCAATTTAATCGTCCAAATGTGCGTACAATCGGAAAAATCGTGCAAAAATTTGAGCAAACCGGGTCTGTAGGAGATATTAAAACACCAGTGCATGCTCGTACAGCTCGTACTGCAGAAAATATTGCTGCTGTTCGCGATAGTGTGGCTAAAGAGTCCACCTCAACTCGTCGTCGTGCCCAACAATTGCACCTCTCACGCTCGTCGTTGATGAACATTATGCATAAAGACTTGCATTTACACGCTTATAAGGTGCAATTGACTCAAGAACTAAAGCCTCTTGACCATTCCAAACGTCGTCAATGGTCAGAAAGGTGGCAAGAAATGGCAACAGTGGATGATCAATTTTCGAAGAAAATCATCTTCAGTGATGAGGCACATTTTCACCTCAGTGGATTCGTCAATAAGCAGAATTGCCGCATTTGGGCGAATCATAATCCAAGAGTGATTGTCGAAAAACCAATGCACTCACAAAGAGTGACTGTTTGGTGCGGTTTATGGGCTGGCGGCATCATCGGGCCATATTTTTTCCAAAATGAGGCCGGTCAGGCAGTTACTGTGAATGGTGTTCGCTATCGTGAGATGATAACGAACTTTTTATGGCCCGAATTGGAAGATATGGATGTGGGCGATATGTGGTTTCAACAGGACGGTGCCACTTGCCACACAGCTAATGAAACAATGGCTCTTTTGCGCGACAAATTCAATGGCCATGTTATCTCACGTGATGGCGATGTCAATTGGCCGCCAAGATCATGTGATTTGACACCGTTGGACTTCTTTCTTTGGGGTTATTTGAAAGAAAAGGTGTACGTCGATAAGCCAGCAACAAGTCAAGAGCTAAAGGATGAGATAATTCGGCACATTAATGGCATAGAACCTCAATTATGCCTAAGCGTCATCGAAAATTTGGACCATCGGATAGAGGTGTGCCGCCGAGGTCGCGGCGGCCATTTGGCCGATATTTTGTTCCATACATAATTGAACCATACCATATTATCATAATAAAAAGAATTGACAATAATTTCCTAAATAATTTGTGTTTTATTCAAAATCAACATCGGCCCTTAAAATTTAACCACCCTTTATATAAAAAATTTAAAAAATATATATATATATGTATATATTTTTTTTTGATCTAGCGAATGGCTTTGTAGCTATCGTATTAACAGTGCTAGCAACATATTCGTGCGCCAAAAGTTCTCACTCGACGAATGTGGCCTGGGCGGCCATTATTTCTGCCACGGTGACACTTGATTAGTAATACGTGCAGTGATCACGCAATCACGGTGATTATGATATAGTTATCCGTTGGTATGTACAGGTGTACGCATCGGTAACTTATCAGCTACTACAGCAAAACATGGACAACACGGGCCACTACGACGAGTATCGGTGCTCCGCTTGCAAAAAAGCAATCAAAAGCCAGGTAGTACGATGCAAAATTTGTCCGAAACTTTTTTACCACCCAGGGTGTGTGAATAAGCATAAAACAATGGATAGGAATCGTGAACTAGTACAGTGCAAGGGTCCATTTGATACATTCAATGCAGAAGATGAACTTCTGAAGACAGTGACGCCGACAACAGGTGGTAGCCGAGATCGATTGGCATCGACTGGAGCGATGGAAGGAACTAGAGGTATGAGTTCATCGATAACGGGTGACGCAAAAATAGACTGGCTGATAAAAACAGTGAAAACAATGAAGGACGAAATCGCTTGCAAGAATGAAATAAAGAAGATGATCCAAGAGATAATTGGTGCAGAAATGGAAGGTGTGAAACAACAGATAGAGGAACTGAAAATAATGATACAGGGAGAAGGTTCGAGCACCGCAAGGGTAACCTACAGCGATGTAGTGAAAGAAAAAAAAAGGAAAAGGTGATCATCATCAAACCAAAAGTACAACAGGAACGCGAAAAAACTAAAAGAGAGATAAAAGAGAAGGTGGATATAATGAGTATGGCGGTGGGAATAACAAAACTGAAAAAAGGCAGTAATGGAACTGTGATCCTAGAATATGAATCGGGAGAAGAAAGTGAAATACTGAAAGCTGCAGTACAGGATAGAATGGGTGAGGGTTTTAAAGTTACTGAGTCGACGCAGATGAATCCGAAGATAAAAATAGTAAATGTGGAAGAAGATGAATTTAAATTGACCGATGAAGAACTAGTTGACACAATTAAAAAGCTGAATGGGATAGAGGAAACCGAAGGAAGGGAGATAAAGATCGTGAAAAGATTCATGAAGGGAAGGGAACAGGAGCGAAACAGAAGAGAAATCAACCATGGATAAATAATACTAGAAGTAGATGAAGTAAGTCACGAGGAGCTACTGAGAAAAGGTAAGCTCAGCGTGGGATGGAGAAAATGTCCGGTTTTCAATCACGTCAACGTAAAGCGATGCTTCAAGTGCTGGGGCTATTATCATATAGCGGAGAATTGTACAAGAGAAGAAACCTGCTACAAATGTGCAGGAAAACACAACGCAAGAGAGTGTACAATAAATAAGAGTAAGTGTGTAAACTGTACATTTAAAAACCAAACGTACAATCTGAAGATAAATGTAGAACATAGTGCGCTGGACCGGGAATGTCCAACATACAAAAGAGGAAAAGAAGAGAACGGGCTGGATAGAGTAGCAATCACAGGAGGAAGAGACGATATGGCACACGAATGCGCAAAGTCTTTTAGCACATAACGAAGAGATACGACACCAGGTGGTTGACAGAATGAAACCTGCAATCATAGCGTTATCGGAGACGAGGGTGACTGCTGAAATCGGGGACAGTGAAGTATATATGCCGGGTTATAGTGCAATTAGGTGCGATGCACAAAATAGAAACACAGGAGGGACCATAGTATACGTAAGAGATGCTATTTAATATGAATTAGTAAGGAAGAATAAAATTGAGTCAAACTGCTGGAGTGTAGCAATAGAGGTCAATGATAAGATATATAAAGGAGTTATAATAGTGGTGTACCATTCACCGAGTGCGTCAGATGCGGAATTTATAAGATTCATAGAGGATATAACTGAAGAGTTAACAATAAAAGGAGATTGTTTAATAATAGGAGATTTTAACATAGATGTCAAGGGAAACTCGTTCTATAAAAAACAACTAATATTAGGAATGTTAAGCTTAGGGATGAAACCGTATGTAAACGAGCCAGCGAGAATGACGCAGAATAGTAGAACAATTATTGATCTTGTATTTGCAAATACAAGCGTGCAAGTGCATGTGGAACACGAACCAAAAATAACAGACCATGCGTGGGTAAAAGTAGTATTAGGAACGAGCGATACAGAGAGTAAACAGAGAGAATATAATACCAGGAACTATAATAAAATTGACGTGAAAGATTTTACAACAGTGTTGAAAAACTCCGTGCGACAATGGACAGATGGAGATATAAATCGGAAGGTAAAGATGCTTGTCGATAGTATAGTAGATACTTTGGATATAGTAGCACCAAAAAAGGTAGTAAGGATTCCAAACATATGGGAAGGTAAAAAATGGTACTCTGATGAGATAAGAAGGGCGGCAGGTAAAAGGAATAATGCTTATAGGGAAGCAATTCATGAGGGAAAGGATGATAGCTGGGAACAGTTTAAAGTAGCAAGAAATGCAGTAGTTAAATTGATAAGGAAAGAGAAAAAAAAATATTACGAGAATATGATAGACTGCAATAAGAACGACCCTAAAAAAATGCGGAAAACCTTGAAAGAACTTATTAGAGGGGGACCAGCCAAAGAGAGAGAAATTGGAAATATAAATTTTGAAATATTGGACGATATGACGGAGAGAAAGACGGTTGACAAATTTAATGTGTTTTACGTTGAAAGTATTAATAACATAGTAAGCTCAATAGGGAGAGATGCATCTGGAACGCCAGGTAGCAGAATAATCTTGATGGGTGGTGGTGTGGGAAACGAAAGAAGCATAGAAAATTTCGAGCATATCGGTATAGAGGAACTCGATAAAATAGTTAAAGGACTCCCGAAGAAGATGTTGGTTCTTACAATAGCCAAGCAGGATGTTTGATCGGAAGAAGGAGAGAAGGAGACTGCGATATTGGATAAACACCTTCTCGTGTACAAAGAAACGTATTTATTAAATGTACTATCGATCTGTGTGACCAACTCGCATCACGGACGACGTCAGACTGAGGCTCTTCGGTGAAGCCGAAAGTTCGGACGCTCGTGGAAGGAAGTTGAGATCCTTCCATGAGAGTCGGCTGCGCACGCATGCGGCGTGGTTTAGGCACGTTAGACAAACTCAACACTTCCGCCGTCTACGTGCTCACATTCATGCATACACGCACTCCCATACTCTCGCGTAAGCATCGCAAAGTTTCTTTCGGTAACGCCTTAGTATGTCCGCCTTTTGCATTTCTGACGGGACATACACGACTTTTATCTCTCCGTTTTCAATCATCTCGCGAATGTGGTGACATCGGACATCGATGTGCTTTGTTCTTTCGTGGAATTCCGGATTTTTGGCTAATTTAATTGCACTTTGGTTATCTACGAACAATGTAGTAGCGTTTTCGCGCCGATGTCCGATCTCGCCTAACAAATGTCTCAACCAGACTACCTGTTTCGCAACAGCCGATGCAGCGACATATTCCGCTTCCGTTGTACTCAACGTCACCATCTTTTAGGGACGCGAAGACCATGAGACTGATCCATTTGCGAGGCTATAAATATAGCCGGTAGTTGATTTTCGAGTCTCCAGGTCGCCCGCGTAATCCGCATCTGCAAAGCCTACAAGCTCCGAATCCCTTCCGCCGCTTCGGTACTCTATACCTACGTTTACAGTCTCGAGAAGATACGCGAAGATCTTCTAAACAGCCCTCCAGTGGCTTAGATCGTGACTGTTGAGAAATTTGCTTGCCGTGTTTACAGCGAAGGCAATATCGGGTCTTGAGACGATCGCGACAAACATTAGCGATTCCATGGCTTCGCGATACGGAATGTTACTCACGCATTCATCTTTCTGTCTCACCACACATAATACTGAGTGAGGATCAACAGGCACACTCGCTGGCTTTGCGTCGTTCATTCGAAATTTCTCGAGGATTCGTTTGATATAAGCACTTTGATGAATGAACATCGACTTTCTCTCTCTGTCGCGATGAATTTGTAAACTGACGAAACAGCTTCCATCTCCTCGCGTAATTTCGAATTCGCGGCTGAGCAACTTCGTTATCTGTTTCAGGACTTCTCTCGATTCGCACGCGATAAGACCGTCGTCCACGAATAAAGCCAGATAGACTTTACAACCATCGTACTCACCAGTATACACGCATTTATCGGCTGCGGTCTCCTTAAACTATATTGTCTTAAAAACCCGTTGAACTTTTTGTTCCAACAGCGAGGAGCTTATTTCAAGCCATGCAAGGACTTGTTCAGCTTACGAGTGCCAACAGCACACGAAGGGAGTCGTATCTCACGACCGGTGAGAACGTCTCTTTGTAATCGACACCTTCGCGTTGTTGGAAGCCTCTCGCACATAAACGAGCTTTATATCGATAGATATCTCCGTCCTTGTTTCGTAAAACCTTAAACACCCACTTGGAGTCGATGGTTGTCTTCTTATCTTCTTTGGGGACTATGGTCCACGTATCGTTCTTCACATGTGCGTCTAGTTCTTCTCCAACTGCTTTGATCCATTTCGACGAATCTCTTCCGCTCACTGCTTCTTTGAAACTCGTCGGAGCTTCGTATTCAGCAAAGTTTACCTCGTACCCCTCGTACCTCGTGGGAGCTCGCAGTCTTGCTCGATCTCTGAGTTGCCGAGGTTCGACAGCCTGCGCTTGTATTTCATCGACTCTTCGAACATTGTTTTCTTCGTTGTTAACCACTGGGATATTGTTCACGTCCGGATTCAGCGGCACGTCCCGTACTAACTCGTCCTGCTCCGGTTCTTCGATGGCCCTGTTGTTATTGAAAACGTCGTTCGGTTCTTCGTTCGGCCTAGACCAGATCTCGTACTCTTCTTGCAGTGTTTCCGTCGATTTTTGCGTTTCATGGAATACCACGTTTTTCGATACAGTCACACTTCTCCTCTCTGAATTGTAGAGCCTGTAGTTCGTTGAGTCACCTTCGTACCCTACAAACAACACTTTCTTTGATCTCGCATCGAATTTTCGAGTAAATTGTTTTGGTACATGAAGGAATGCCTCCGATCCAAAAACTCTGACGTGACTCAAATCCGGTATTTCTCCCGTCTATATCTCGAACGGCGTTTTCCCGCCTCTTCTCTCCGACGATAACACTCGATTTTGTATATACACTGCAGTATTTACCGCTTCCGCCCACAGCGGGATCGGCAAGTTCTTCGCTTGCGGCATCGTATGCGCGGATTCGACAATCGTCCGATTGTCCCTCTCCGATTTGCCGTTATGTTCCGGCGTGTACGGTGCACTTGGTTCAAGTTTGATACCGCGCATCGACAGATAACTGGTCATTTTCGCGTTACAGTATTCGCCGCCGCTGTCAGAACGGAGCACTTTCATCGTCTGTCCGAATTTGTTCGCTATCAGTCTCTCAAACTCTTTAAAACGATCGAACACGTCTGATTTATGTTTTAAAAAATAAGCGTGACGGAACCCCAAAGTATCGTCGATAAAAGTTACGAAGTAGCGCGCTCCTCCCGGTGAGGGTTTGGACATCGGGCCGCACACGTCGCTGTGTATCATTTCGCCCGGTTTGGTCTTTATTTGTTTCTCTCCCGATTTAAATGGCAGCCGATGCGCCTTACCGAGCTGACAGGCCTCGCAGAAAAAATCACTGTCGTTGGTTACTTTGACGCCTTGAACGAGATCGTTTTTCACCAAGTCGCGTAGTGCACGTCGATTTAAATGTCCGAGGCGCTCGTGCCAGACTCTGAGATTTGTCGTAGACACATTCGCTTCGCCGACATTTTGTGCTTTCTTCGTGCGGAAGAGCATTCGATAGATCGCGTTCGACTGTTTTATTCCCGTAGCTATAGTTTCATCGCCGTCCATTATATACTAGTATACGCACTCACTCGCGAACCGAACCTCGAATCCTTTTGCAGTGCACATCCCGACCGAAAACAAATTGGTACGCACATCCGGTACGTACAGTACGTTCTGAGAACCACTCGCGTCTATGGGTAATGTGTCTAGAGGCGCCACTGTCGGTATACCAGACGTCATTTTTGTCCAGACTCAGCCATCTCCTCTTTATGTCCATAGGAGGCCTTGTGTACTGACTGGACTCCCGATCGACTCTTTCCGATTTCTCGGCAACGAACGCGCACCCATGTGACTCGCTCTTGTCGCGTCCATCTTTATTTGGTTTTTGCTTCGGACACTCACTCTTGTAATGATCCTTCTCACCGCATTCGAAGCACATCGCCTTTTTCTTTTTCTTTTCTCGTAAAGCCTTCTTTTCCTTTTCGCTTTTCGAGTCTGCTCTATTCTTTGACCGATCGCCTTTTTCTCTCGTGTTCCTTATCGCTGCCAACGCCGCTGTCTCGCCCGTTTCAGTGTCCAGTCTTCCTTCTTCTTTTATAAGACGTTCTTGCAGATTTTCTACAGTTTGTCGCTCAGGGTCGACACTGTCCCACGCTGTCTGCAAGTTGCTGAATTTGGACATTGACTTGCCAATATTTTCGCCATCACTTGATTGTCCGACATGTTTTCTCTGAGATCTGTAAGCTGCGCCGCCATATTTTGGACTTTCGCCACGTGTTGAACGACCGAGTCCGTCAAGCCTATTTGGTACTTGTGAAATTTGTCCATCAACAAAAGCTTGTTGGACGCGGAATTCTGTGCATGAATTCTCGCCAATTTATCCCACATGGCCTTTGAGGATTCACAGGTCAGAAGCGGTTCGAGATGCTTGTACTCAAGTGCTCTCGAGATAAACGACATCGCTTTCGCGTCGTCCTTTATCCAGTCTTTCAGCAACGCTTCCTGCGCTTCGCCATTTTCCGTGGGTATTACCGGTTTCACTCGCGTGCCGTTCACCACGTCGAATATGCCTTGTCCGATTAACGACGTCCGAATTTGAAATTTCCAGCCAAGGAAATTTATTCCATCGAATTTCGGGACGTTCCCTATCGTTGAAGCATCCGCCATTATATTCTCGCGCTACGATCTCGCTGACTTGTCTCTAACTACGAAATATCTCTGAATCAAGATGGCCGACTTTTTGCCTCGCGTTCCGCGTTCCTTTTCCTCTAACAAATCTGCCACAGCAAAGCGTTGGCTGGGCCCATAACCTGTTGGTTCTTACAATAGCCAAGCAGGATGTTTGATCGGAAGAAACAAAGAAACGTATTTATTAAATGTACTATCGATCCGTGTGACCAGCTCGCATCACGGACGGCGTCAGACTGAGGCTCTTCGGTGAAGCCGGAAGTTCGGACGCTTGTGGAAGGAAGTTGAGATTCTTCCATGAGAGTCGGCTGCACACGCATGCGGCGTGGTTCAGGCACGTTAGACAAACTCAACAGAAGAAAGGTACAGAAGAAGTAATATCAAGCGAAATATTGCACTTGGCGTTCAGTGCAATTGAACAGGAGCTTGTTGATGTAATCAACGAATCCCTAAGGGAGGGCTGTTGTCCCAATATTTGGAAAACGTCCACGATCATACCGATACCAAAGATAGAGAAAGCCAATAGCACGAAGGATTTCCGGCCAATTAATATGTTGCCATTGTACGAGAAGGTCCTAGAGTTGGTAGTAAAGAGTCAAATCGAAAAGTATTTGGAATCAAATGAGGTTATAACAGAGCATCAGTCGGGTTTTAGAAAACAATTTTCGTGTGAAACGGCGATTCAAACCGTGATAGACGAATGGAAATTAAACATTAGCGAAGGGAAAATAGTAGGAGTAATATTCATGGACTTAAAACGAGCATTTGAGACAGTGGATAGAGAATTGTTAATAGAAAAAATGTTTCAATATGGAATTAGAGGTAAAGTATTAGATTGGTTTAGGTCATACTTAAACTATAGAACGCAAAGAGTACGGTTTAATGAGGAATTTTCGGAAATTATTACAACGAAATACGGGGTACCACAAGGATCCGTATTAGGGCCTCTGTTGTTCATTATATATATAAATGATATAGTCGAAATATATCGAGAAGACTGTGAAATAAAAATGTTTGCTGATGATACACTAGTATATGTTACTGGAGACAGTAGTGCGGAGGTGGAAAGAAAGATGAATGGGGCATTAAACATAGTGGAAAGATGGATAAATAGGAACAAACTGAAAATGAATGCGGAAAAAACCAAATATATGATTGTGAGGAGTGTAAGAAAAGAATTGAGAGGGAATATTGTACTGAAATGCAGGGATGGAACCGAGTTAGAGCGAGTGGAGGTAATTTAATATTTAGGTGTAATGATAGATGATAAGCTACGATTTAAAGACCAATGTGAGTATATTTTGAAAAAAATAGGTAAAAAAACGAGTTTTCTGAACAGGATAGGGCAATATATATCGGCATACACCAAATATGTCGTATATAAGGCAATCATAGCACCGCACTTTCAGTATTGCGCAACACTGCTAGTGGGTATGGGTGAGACAGAGTTGAATAAACTGCAGATAGCGCAGAACGGAGCGATGCGAGTCATATTGCAATGCAGCCGGTATACGAAAGTAGACGATATGTTACAAGCGGTTCAGTTTACGAGTGTGAGACAGAGACTGTATTATAATGTGTGTATATTTATTTTCAAGGCTGTTAAGAAATTATTGCCGAAAGAACTGACGAGTAAATTCCAAATCGTTAAATCTAGAACGAGTCGGGAAACGCGTCAAACGGAAAATATTGTCATTCAATTTAGAAGAACGAGAAGTGCGCAAAAGAGTATGTTTTACGAAGGAGTGAAAATGTATAATGCGTTGCCAGCAGAGATTAAAGGCTGTATAAAACTAGTTAAATACAAGAGTATGTTAAAAGCATTTATAATAAGCGAAATTAAATAAGTTCAATATAAACGTAAGATAAACATGTACATCAAATAGTTGAGAAAGCTAATAAACATCAATCAATCAATCAATTAATCAATCAATCAATCAATCTCTCTCTCTCTCTCTCTCTTTCACACACACACACACACACACGCGCGCGCGCGCGCGCGCGCGCACACTTTTCTGTAAAATTCTTTCGTGGACGAATAGTGTAGAAACGTACGTGTCGAAATCGTGTCGAATATCGGTATTAGATCCCCCACACATTATATCCAGTGCCGGCATACCTAATATTCAAATTGGTGTATTGTTCCGTATACAACTGTGCGACCGTTCGTGTCTCGTTGGTCTCGCCTACTCTACGAATTATTGTGAATATTGGTACATGAAACCTTGGCACTATACTTGCAGTCTTTGAATTGTGCCGGTATACAAACTTTGCGTATTTTCTCCTTCTCTATCTCTATCTCTCTATTTCTCTATCTGGCTCTCTCGCGCTACTCTTTACGTCTGTCTGACTTGTGTCTGAGTGCTCCGTACTTTTACTTATTTTGTGCGTGGGAAGAAAGACTTAATATTGTTTTACTATGACTCCTTAGTTGCCTAGTAGACTTTCCGAATCAGGGGTCTATAGAGGTTCGACGTGTGTCCTGTATTAGCCCGTTAATTGTGTTTTTGGAGCAGGAACTTTGTTCTTCACAACATAGCTGTAGGCTCCTCTGTTACTGCGTTGATTTTTTGCGTATTATTTGAGTGTGTGGTTGTATGAGAAAGTTAATGATCGTATAATATATGCGGCTCAACGGACCAAGAAATATATGAAAAGAGCTAATGAATTAATTCATTATATTCGGGGGTTGAATGACCAACAAAACTAGAGTAAATGATATTTGAGCACCGAGTAACTTGACGGACTAAGAAATAAAGAAACAAATGTATTGAACTAGCGAGTTTTTCACAAAATATGTTTGAGCTTCACGATGTAAGTGATTTTCTCGGTTTAGTGATCAGAGGGCAAAATGAATAATACGTGAGCACTGAATGATTCGAGTTGACAGGTGAGTCTGACTGGATATTTTGGACCTGGTGACTAGTGTATGAAATTAAATGCACACGGTTAAATATTATAAAATGAGAGTGATAAATCTTAAGCCACAATGTTATTGACCAAATTTCTATGATGGAATATTTTTGGCAGTTCGCAACCCGGTTAGAGTCAGCGCCGCTTGGATCCCCGTGTTATCGATCTCAGAAAGATCTCTAACAATCGAATCTTTAATTATTTATGAGCTCTAATTGCCTCACTCATTCATTAAGAATTAATGAGGCAACCAGACCTGACGATTTTTAAATTCTAAAGAAATCGTGAAAAAATATTGCCACAGCCCGGGTTCGAACCGGGAACTCCAGAATTCTAGCCTGGTACGTTACGAATTACGCCACCGCGGCTCTAGCAACATCAATTCACGATCTCTATTTTAATGTCAAGTGTTAAACTTTGTTCAGATTAATTAATTAATCATTATGCGGTCATTAGACCTGACAAATAATTAAAGATTCGATTGTTAGAGATCTTTCTGAGATAGATAACACAGGGATCCAGGCGGCGCTGACTCTAACCGGGTTGCGAACTGCCAAAAATATTCCATCATAGAAATTTGGTCAATAACATTGTTGCTTAAGATTTATCACCCTAAAGAAACATATAACCGCATATTGATTAATTAATTAATCTGAATAAAGTATAAAATTAGTCTTTATTGATTTTGTATAACAATAATAAAAATACCTGGTGAGTGGTGATAATTAAAATATGATTGTTTCTAGCCTGTACTTGTTGATGCACTGGTCTGTGAGTTGTGTAGCAGACTGGTGAGTTGACGTGTTGAGTCGTGTAAGTGATCCTGTTGATTATATCTGATGTAGAGTTCGATATACTGGCCACACGACAGACTGGTGAGTCGACAATTCGTCTTGTCTGGTGCGAGGCTGAGTGGCGGCTTTGCTGCCAACGTTGCGTAAAATCCTTGATAGTTATGTGAGTTTTGCTGAGTTTGTGGTGAGTGTACGTGGTTTGCACTTGCATTGATTTGACCTACGCGTAAATAGACACTGAGTTTGATACACTACAGTACTGAGTTTGTCGAAACAAGTGAGACTAATTGAGATGGAATATTGAGACTACGCGTGCTTACTACTTACTCTCGTTGACTACGAGGCTGAGAGCGTCATGAGGGCGGACGTGCGTCACAGCTCGCTTAGGTGTGAATTTTCTGCCCGCGATGGAATATGAGTCCTGTGAGTGGTCACGCCACTGAAGCTACACTGAGTGGCGCTAGCCGCCGGGATGGGCTCAGATCGAAGAAGCGAGCTAATCAAAGACGCGCTTGACTGGGCTGCGTCTACTCGGCGTAGAAAATGCCTGTGAACTGACTTATATGATGCGAGGCGTCGTAGTCTCGTGAGTTCAGTGTGTATATGAGTGAGTTTTGTGCGTGAGAGATGCGAAAACTGAACACTGGTTAATATTCCAGACAAATTGAACTTGAATTATACCGGCAGATCAGTGTGAGTGCTTCTTCGTTTTATACCGTATTATCGTTACGTCAGCTGTCTACATACATATATATCTGTTTCTAAATCATCGAATTTTCACATGTGTGGTCACCGTGAGTTTCCGTGTATGTAGTCTGGTTGGTCTGTACTCTAACAGTCTGGACCTTAAATTATTTGACTGTGTAGTAGATACGTTTCACCGCCACATTCACAGTGCCATAATAAACGGTCGAGTCAACGTCGCGTCACCTTCAACGATCATAGCCGTATGTACCAGGTGTATGCATAAGTTTTTTCCGGTTTTTTGGTAAAAAAAAAACACGTAATTTTCAAGGGAAATTAATTTTTGTTTTATTCAAAATATTGGCCATCGGCTTCTACACATTTCGCCCATCTTTCAGGTAACTTATGAATACCATGCCAGAAAAACTGCTTGTCTTTTGCGGCAAACCATTCGTCGAGCCATTTTCCAACTTCCTCGAAATTGCTGAAGTGCTGCTCTGGCAGCGCGTGCCCCATTGATGCGAAGAGGTGATAGTATAATGGCGCCAGGTCTGGCGAATACGGCGGGTGCGGAAGGATGTTCCATCCAAGCGATTTCAAGGTGTCTTTCACTGCTTTTGCTGTGTGAGACGGCGCATTGTCGTGTAACAAAATCACTTTGCCATGTCTTCTGGCCCATTCCGGTCGTCTTTCGATCAATGCGTGGTTTAAATTAATAATTTGTTGGCGATAGCGTTGTGTATTAACGGTTTCGCCGGGCTTCAAGAGTTCATACTACACAATACCGCTCTGGTCCCACCAGACACAGAGCATGGTCTTCTTGCCGAAGCGATTTGGCCTTGGTGTTGAAGGACCGGCTTCGCCAGGTGAAAGCCACGATTTTTTCCGCTTCGGGTTTTCAAAATAAATCCATTTTTCGTCACCCGTCACAATTCGATGCAAAAATGATTTCCTTCCGTGGCGTTGAAGCAGCACTTCACAAGTGACTTTGCGATTTTCTATTTGACGTTCATTCAAATCGTGTGGGACCCATTTACCGAGTTTATTGATCTTCCCCATAACTCGTAAACGTCTGCTGATTGTTTCTTGTGACACATGTAATGCTTCTGCTAATTGCCGTTGAGTTTGAGTTGGGTCATCATCCAATAACTCCTGCAATTGCTCGTCTTCGCATTTTTGTGGTCTACCAGAGCGCTCACTGTCTTTCACATTGAAATCACCACTTTTAAATTGTCGAAACCATGTCTCACATGTTCTAATCGATGGAGCATGTTCACCATATGTTTCTACCAGCAAACGTTGACTTTCAGCAGCCTTTTTCTTTTGATTAAACAAGAAAAGCAATGCGTGCCGCAAATGTTCTTTTTCAGGCACAAAACTCGATATGATCACTGAACGATAAAACAAAGACGCTAGTTTTTGGCGGACTCAACTTGTGTGTGTTTGAAGGTTAATGTCAGACGAACAAAATGACGTATGTGTCAAATTAATACGCTGCGTACTTTTCGCTGGCGCCATCTCTTAGTTAAACCGGAAAAAACTTATGCATACACCTGGTACATTATCCAGAAGGGACGAAAAAGGCAGCCGGTGCATGTCCTTAAACGGCTAGTACATATGCAGATTACAAAATGGATTAAAGAAAACAATGTATTTGACTCTCGCCAATCGGGTTATCGCAAATGGTTTAGTACCCAAACTGCCCTCTTACACATCTGTGATACCGTCAGAAGGAACATTGCTGAGCGTCGCATTATAATTCTTATTTTGTTTGACTCCAGCAAAGCTTTTGACACCGTTATCCATATGCTACTTCTTTCGAAATTAAAAAAAATAGGTTTTGCTATCTCAGTACTCGACTGGGTGTTTTCCTACCTTACTAGACGAATTCAGCCGGTGGTTGATGATTGCGGTAATTGCTCGGCCTAGCTCCCTACTACAGCGAGTGTTCCGCAGGGCTCTGTCTTAGGACCTCTCCTTTTTGCGATATTTACCAATGATATATGATCTGTTATTCGCCACTCTCAGCACATGATATTCTCGAATGACACTCAAATATATTTGAGCTACTTACCATCGCATTTGGCTGAGGCAATCAGGTTAATATCAGAGTAATACTTTCTTGGAATCACTATGTACAGGATTACTCGATCAAGGGTTCCATCTTATATTTTTTATTTGTTCACAAGTATAAAAATATTTTTACGCGATTGCGAAGGCAACCGTTACCGGTTTTTAATACACCAACACATCGCACGTCAACTTTTCAGCATTCCTTCTCTCTGTCTGCTTTATCTTTTTACGATTCATTGCCTCCGATCATCACACCTGTGCCTAGAAATTGTAATTAACAAACGATGATAGTTTGAACATTTTCATGCCGATGCCGATATGCGATAGCTCGTCAATGCCAAGCTTACAAAAGCTCAGCTCCCGGTTGCCGAGATATACCGCGTTAAAAAAAAATGCCATGGCTTGAAAATTATATACATTAGAGTCGTTTAAAAAAAATCATAACCAAATTCGATTATTTATAAGTTGCAAATGTACTTCCATTTTTAGCGAAACTCAATACACTTGATAACTCCACTTATTTTGAGGAATGCGAAAGAAATCTGGTTTTGGAATTTTAATTCGAGGGAATTTGCATTGATCGAATCGAAATGAGGCGACCGAAACCACCGGTTAAATTAGATAAATTACACTGTGCGAAGATTTATTCGCCGTTCAAAACCAAAAGATAACAATAAATATAAATAAAATAATGATACTCAATGAGATTTTATGAAACAGGGTTTAGTTTGGAGCGAAGACACACACGGTAACCGAGAATCTGGTATGCGCGACGCACTACGAGGCTACATTGTGAAGAACAAATTTCCTGCTCCAAAAACACAATTAACGGGAATACAGGACACACGTCGAGCCTCTATAGACCCCTGAATCGGAAAGTCTACTAGGCAACTAAGGAGTTTTAGTAAAACAATATTAAGTCTTTCTTCCCACGCACAAACTCAGACACAAGTCAGACAGACGTAAAGAGTAGCGCGAGAGAGCCAGACAGAGAAATAGAGAGATAGAGATAGAGAAGGAGAAAATACGCAAAGTATGTATATCGGCACCATTCAAAGACTGCAAGTACAGTGCCAAGGTTTCATGTACCAATATTCACAGTAATTCGTAGAGTAGGCGAGACCAACGAGACACGAACGGTCGTACAGTTGTGTACGGAACAATACACCAATTTGAATATTGGTTATGCCGGCACTGGATATAATATATGGGTGATCTAATACCGTTGGAGTGGTTCGGAAAATAAATAAACACTGTGAGGTTAATTATATGTATAAAATATATTTAGTTCGTAAGGTGTCAAAATGCCCGTCGGCAGTGCTTCCGTCTATATCGGAAGTCTCCACAGTAGTCTCTCGCTTTCGGAGCACGAGCTCAGTACCCCCCGCCGTCACCGACCTTTGGAACAGAGAGAGGCAGAGTCCTCGTTACACTTGTACTCTCCTCGCTGTACACACTCGCTGTTAACTCACAGGTGTCGCTATGAGTACCATAGCAGATATCAATCACGAGTATACGATTTACATATTCCAACAACCGATATTCACTATATAAAAGATGCGTAAATGTTCGGCGCGTACGTTTCTACACCATTCGTTCACAAAAGAATTTTACAGAAAAGAGTTATAAAATACGATAGAAAAGTGTGCGCGCGCGCGTGTGTGTGTGAGAGAGAGAGAGAGAGATGACGTAACTATGCACATTTCTAAATAAAATATTTTCGAATCCGGCGCGAAGGACTATGTTTTGAGGAGGGCGAAGGAAATCTGATTTTTAGATGATTTTAATTCGCCGTTCAAAACCAAAAGATTACAACAAATATAAATTAAATAACAATACATAATGAGATTTTATGAAATAGGGTTTAGTGCGGAGCGAAGACACACACTGTCACCGAGAGTCTGGTATGCACGACGCACTACGAGGCTAGCGAACCAGTACAATGGCTGACTAGCTAGAACACAGACGGTGGACAGGAGGGACCGAATTGTTTGGTTTCACTGAATAGATACCGCATAAGTGAACGAGAGCAGTCCGGACAATCGGATGAGTCGCGAGAAACTATGAAAAATTTCCCGTGATAATAAGAAGTCCATTGTACTGTTCCAAAAGGGTCCGAAGGGAAGTTTGTCTTGAAAAACGGAAGCGTTCTTTTGAGAACCCGGAATAGAATTACTAAAAGCGTGCTGTTTGAATATCAAGAACAAAATGTCCTTTCTCAAAGAACTGCCGCACCAGTGTACTCGAATCGTCCGGGTGTAAATCGAATAATCCGAGAATCACTGTAAATTGTGAAGAGACCGATCGAATTCCATTGCTCACTACCGAAGAATTACCGGGAACTCGAATCGTGATGCATGCACTTAGAAACCAAAGTTGTCGCGAAGAAAACCGGAATAGTAGTATACTTGTCGAAGACTGTAATGGGAGTTGTTAAGAAAAGCTGAGTTCAGCGCATTTTTTTTGTTTCGAGTGTACAGGTACAATGTTCTCATTGCGACTGTACCTGAAAAAGAGTCGAACGCAACTCGAGCAACTTCGGCAGCTCTCGGATTACGAAGCAAGCTTGCCTAGCAACCACGCCACAAAGGCAGTCTCGAGTCTCGCCTCGAATAGAACAGAGCATGCTCGCAGCAGTGCTTATTATAGTCAAGTACTGAATGCGCCATTAACTCTTCGCATAATAAAGAAATATATCGCTATTAAAATAAAAGTTAATTTCTTAACCCGCTCACCCACTCCTGCTCAAACAGGAGTAATTTTTGATAGAGAAACCGGAAAAAGTCTAAGTGAAGGGGGCAGCAGTCGGAAGTGACCGAACGTCTAGAAAGATCGGTTAGACGTTTGCCTATCAACTGAGGGCCTCTCAAGGACTCTCAGAAAACTATAGACTTTTCTGAACATACTTCCCGCCTTCGGCAGCGTCAGTTGATGAAGAGTTGATCGAAAGAATGCACAATTTAGAGATCGGTCGATTGAAAGTTGACGAGGATGTTCGGAGAGTAATGATCCTCGTTAGCCGTCTTATCCGGGATGAAGCGCCACAACTCGGACAAGACTTGCGGGTGGAAATCTCTTATCTGTGTTTCGATCTTATTGAAAACAAATAAACTATTGCCGATATTGGATATAAATGGTCTTAATATAAATTAGTTGAATATTGAATTCTCAATGTAGCATAGGTCAAGTATATTATAACATGTATGAGGCGAACCTGTACAAGACGTGTGCGCGAAATTGTAATGATATTACACAGAATCAACGTGAAAGAAAACAGTTTGCAATGAATTGAGTTGAATGAATTACAATATAACGAATATTGAAATTGAATTAACAATGTGATGTCGAATGACTGAGTTGAATGTGACACTGAATAGTGAATTGAGTGCAACTGATTCTCGCAACTGAATTGAAGAATATAAATTAAACTGAATTTAATTTGTAGCATCAAATGAATAGTAATCACGGTGTATATGAATATTTTTGCCACGTGGTGATGGTTACGCAATAGTTGAGATATTACAAGTGTATCTTATAATATATGGTTGAATCAATCATGACTTATGTTAACTACGTTAACCGACAGTGTATAAGATTTGTCAATTATAAACAATGATTTGAACAAAACAATAACTTGAATGAGCAACGCAGAATACAGCCCTATACTGAACCTTGGACTCACAATAGCCGACGCCACGTGATGAATTACACACTGCAATTAATTGAACGCAATTAATTGCTTAATCACTCGAATTAATGATTTTAATGTCTCTTGTAATTGTCTGTTTCTTTTGAGAGCAAAACATGTGAATCGTCCAATACCCTCAATGCATACAATTAATGCTACACTGAATTTACGGTGATTTGGTTTACTGAATACTACACTTTGCGATGCGGATCGAGAACACGAGTGCTCGGTATAAATGTCCAATCTAGAGTGATCTAAGATGGATGGAGAGATAGCGTCGTGGTGATCACGTTGTCGGCGGAAATCACTGCAACACTTATCTGCCACATGTTGATTGATGATTGGTCGAGCACGTAGTGTATGCGCGAGCGTATGATCAGAAAGACATAAAGGTGTCCAGCTGATAGATGATTGGATGGTCAATTCACTACGTGGATTTACTGACCATCTCACTAATGATTATAAAAGATTCCGAGGCCAAATTGACCAATTCGTCCATGAGGTGCTGCCACCTTATGACCCCACAGTCCAAACACACACAAATGATAAAGGATCGAGTGAGATTTCCGTACCACGGGTCGATCAACAATGTCTGGACTCCGAAGGTAAACAATCGATCGAACGGTACAGGAGAGACCGACTGTATACCTTCTTCATGATCACAAAGTCCAAACAATCTGTGATAAGTACAAATGCCCCGCCTTAAATTGCGTTGGAAGGGCGTTGCCATTTCACGATAGCGAGATTTCGCTGGAGATACTCAGAAGAACATCTCTTTCAGACGTGTTAAAGCTTGCATTGAAGTAGTTGTCAACGAGATAGTCG
Organism: Cylloceria caligata; assembly: GCA_963942595.1. NCBI lineage: Eukaryota > Metazoa > Arthropoda > Insecta > Hymenoptera > Ichneumonidae > Cylloceria > Cylloceria caligata. The sequence continues at coordinate 37,871,629 of OZ012705.1, forward strand.
AGATTCTGCCGTGGAAATGAGAGCTGGTTCTGGTACGATGGTGAGTGCCTCGCCGATGATGAAGTGATTCGGTGTTATGCCAGTAGACGCTTAAATAGGATTATACGGTCGGAGGTGTGACATTTAAAAAGTTCTTCGGATCGCTTGTCAATAAGGAGTTAGAACTCGCGTGAACGAATAAAAATGAGGCAACGAGAAAAAAAGCGATTACAAATTATTTTATTCATCGGACAATCTTTTGCGTATTTTTATTACTCAAATTGATGCAAAAAAATTTTTTATACAATATTTCCGATTTCTCGAGTATCCCGACAAGGAACCAACCGATCGATTTCGAATCTACCTTCAGACTTCTCTTCTTAAACGCAGTTTGTAACGAATCGGTTAGACGAGTTGTCACCTGACCGCTCACGCCCTCTTCTTCTCAGTTACGTAGTACGCCCATACCTGAGGCGCCAGTGTTATAACGGTCAAAAACCTTGATGTCTTCACTGACTGAGTACGCGTCGCATACCCCGATAATTGCGTGTGTAGTTGTAATTGCGTCGCGCGCAGATTTCGGATAGCGCGATTGAGGTAATGGGACTGTGCGTTAACCGGCACCTCTTCCCCGTCGCTGATCCGCCGCAGTTGCGTCTATACCTGTTCAACTTGACTCCCCGTAGTCACCATTCCGCACACCAAAGTATTATACATACAGCGATACTCGGATAAACATCTGAAAAGTCGTGGTAATAATTTAACCAGGTAAAGTAGCTTATTTTATCCACGTGCCATAATGTCTCATTAAGGATACCTCGGCGTGGTGCAAACATAATTAACCCGCCAGGCTGATTCGTATAATGTCTGTTATTCAGCGTTCAGCGATTGGGCTCTGTTGTCTGGTTTAATTACTGATATTGTTAATCGTCAATTTGCATCCTGTGTGGCTGCCCAGTATTTATTGGAGAGGATCGAAAGAAATATTATTGCAATTTGTAACCAGGAAAGCTACGTCCTCCTGTCCTCTGACACTTTTCACCATTGTGAGAGAAGCGGGAATTGCTTCCTCAATCAGAGCATCTCGCAGATTAGTGACATGCAATAGAGGCACTTGCAACGGCTCGGGTCAGTTATCAAAATATTTAAAAACGTTTATCGAGGGAGAGATAGAAAAAAATTATCGAGGCTGGTCGGACCACTACATACTGACATACGTGTATATGTACTCATATATATATACCTAAGCCAAGCAGCCTCGGTAACATCGGACATATTAATGCCTATTGCTGTGTCCGTTGGCTGTGTTCCGCTCCCGCGCGTCCTCTGCATATACTTTTGGAGCCATCGAGATGTCAACAACGCTTCTAACAATAAGTGAGATAAGCCTCAAGATACATTTACCATAATAATTTGTCTCGCCACTTATATCTATTTATATATTGATTGTACGCAAATTGTCGCGCTCGTCTGCGAATTCATCCATATCGTGTTCTGAATTAAAAGAGTTTGCTAGTTACAAGTAGCTTGCTTCATGTCTTGTACCACGGAGAAACAAATAACCGTGTATCATCAATAATTTCGCGTTAAATATTGTTGGATAATCAGGTGGCGCACGGCGATCGATATTCGCCGTGCGTCGACCTGTTGCTGTGCTCGAGCACGCAGCGTTCGGTTGGGCGGAGATAGCCGAGGCAGGGCTTCGCGGAGCCGAGGTTGTGCCTCGTAGGCATGCCGCGTCGAGCGAGAGGATGTCTCTCTCTCGCTTGACTTCGGCTTCGCTCACCGGCTATCTCTCTCAATGGACTTCAGCGCACAACGACGCTTTCATATCCCGCAGCTATGTTGGATATTTTGACACTTACGTGAAAACCCGCACGGAACAGCGCACGCATTTGGAAGGCTCGGACAATTTTCACATCTCTCAACCGGATTATCTCAACCTTCGTTTGCTCACCAGGACTCAAAATCAGGTACGAGTGCATTGTTATAATTTACCATAAATTCAATGGCAATGAGGAGTTGGATTCTCATCGGTACATCAACATTTTTTGGTCTCACTTTATGGTAGGCATCGCAGCACATGTCGCGCCACGTTTCCTCTCAGCTTAATTTGCCGGTATAATTAATATAATTATGCCGGCGTTCTATATTCGCTGTACTTTCCCCCAGGACATCTGCTGGGAGAGTACAGCGACTATACACTGCTCATTTTGTGCATCCTCATTATATGTTGTATTGTGCTATGCAGTGCTGCCTGCATAGCTTGTTTCATGCATGTAGAGCACTCAAGCAATTTTAATTGCAAGTGCTCTCATTTGTTCACTGCAACCTCTCTTCATTAAGCTGCTGAGAGCTTGCTGTGAATTGTTTTAACGCCTTACGCACTCATTCTCTCTAGCGTGCCGTGCTACGCAACACTGACTGCTGCACGCACACCGCTCTCAGTACATACTGCACACCATTAATAGAATTGTGTGCTGCTTAAGTCTCACAGACAAAATTCAATTCAGTTTGTTTATTTATATATTTGTCAATTATCCGTTTTTTTTTGGTGTATTTATTTATATCATTTTTATTCTTTCTAAATTTAACCTATTTTTGCATTTATTCTTAACTTTTATATTTCTCTAAATTATATTATTTTGTATACTAAATGGCGGAAGGTATAATAAACCACTTTCTCTGAATACCATCTATGCGTCTGGTTTATTTTAACCCTGTCTTGAGTGAAGTTTCATTAGTTTCAATATATTCACAGGTCTGTCAAACAACATCCTCTGGACTTCTCAAACAAATATCTAGTATTTATTTCAATCATTGACAACTAATATCGCCTTATTATATTATATATTCATGTGTCGTCATTCCCCGCGATGGGATACGAGGTGTGTTAAATAAATAACGGGAATTTTCGTGTTTAGGAAAGAATTTTATTTATTCGTCCGCAACAATGTTATCCCCTTCAAAATAGTCCTCATTATATATTATACGCTTATACCAGCGCTTTTTCTAATCCCCGAAACACTTCTGGAACTCGTTCTTTGAGATAGCTTTTAGCTCTCTCAGCAATGCGTTTTCAATCTCATCTATGCTAGCAAAACGACGATAATAGATAAACAAGTCACGCGGAGCCATGTCTGGCGAATATAGAAGCTGGGGAATTATTACAGTGTTGTTTTTGGCCAAAAAATCACGAACAAGCAATGAAGTGTGCACTATCGTGGTGCAGAAGCCATGAATTGTTTCGCCACAAATCCGGGCGTTTTTATCAGATTGCTTCACGCAAGCGGCGTTGAACTTGTAAGTAGTAATCCTGATTGACCGTTTCATCTTGTGGCACGAACTCATGGCGTACTGTGCCGTTAAAATCGAAAAACACAGTGAGCATAACCTTTATATTCAACCGCACTTGTCGAGCTTTTTTCAGTCAATCAGCGATCCGGAATGCCTCCTTTAGGACGATTGAGCCTTGGTTTCGACGTCATATCCGTAACCCCATATTTCATCACCTGTTATGATACGTCTCAGTAGTTCTGCATCGTTTTTGACTTCATTTACTGACAGCTGAGACACTTCCATTCGCTGCTGTTTTGGTTCGAAATTCAACAATTTTGGAACAAATTTTGCTGGTACACGTTTCACTCTCAAAACCTTCGAAAAAATGTCATTTCATGAGCCAATCAATATGCCAACATCATCAACTAATTCTCTGATTGTGATTCGGCGATCATTCATAAGCATTTCTTTCACTTTTTCCACGTTTTCATCGGTTTCTGCTGTTGTGGGGCGTCCATGGCGCTCGTCATCTTCAACGTCTTCACGGCCATCTTGGAAACGCTTAAACCACTCGTAAACCCTTCTTTTACTCATAGCAAACTCACCAGAAGCAATATTTGACGTTTCTGAAACTTTGCTGCAATTTATTCCATTCTTATAGCAAAATTTAATACAAATTCTCTGATCCATTTTCAAAATCGCCGATCCTACCAAAACACATGTGACCTTTTTGACAGCTGAAAAGAGACTAAGTAACCAATATGGCTAACATAGTACAGCAACTTTTGAAACAAGTTTATCCATGCAAGAAAGAAATAATCGCGTGAATCGGATTAATACAACACGTGATAATACAAAAGTCCCGTTATTCTTTTATCACACCTCGTATATTCACTCCTAGGGAATCTTGTTGCTACTGTGGTAATCTTAATGCTATTTTCAAATTTGTCGCGTCATCGTCCGCATCGTATCTACTGGATGTGTATATATATCTACATATATACAGAGTGCGCCATATTTTATGTCGGTATGTAAAGATTGAATAACTTTGATATTTATCAACCGATTGACTTGAGTAGACATGTTTTTGAAACGTCAATTCAGTACAATTTTAACCATGAATCGCTTCACACCGAAACAACGCGCCGAAATAGTGACGCTGTACATTGAAAATAGTCGTTCAGTTGTGTTAACTCAACGTGCATATCGTACAGCCTCATTTCACCCTCTCTGACGCCGTTAACAAGCAAAACTGTCGTATTTGGGAAACGAAGAATCCACACGAGATCCATGAAACACCATTGCATGACCAAAAAGTAAATGTTTCGGCGGCGTTTGGGCCAAAACCATCATTGGGCAATTTTACTTCAGAGAAGGCGAAACAGTCGATGGGAATCGATATCGGTGGATGTTGGCTCATTATCTCTGCTCACAGATGTGTGAAAAAGGTCTAGACGGTTACTGGTTTCAACAAGACGGTGCGCCATGCCACACTGCTAATCAAACAATGCAGTTTCTGCAATGAAAATTCCCTGGATGTGTGAAGTCAAAAAATGGCGACATTGACTGGCCACCCAGATTTCCAGATTTGACCCTTCTAGATTTCTTTTTGTGGGGTTATTTGAAAAGCAAAGTGTACGCCAACAAGCCTCAGACCATTGACGAGCTCAAAGCAAACATTCGTGCCGAAATCATTGCTATACCGCCCAAGATGCTGGAAAAAGTGATGGAAAACGCAGCAAAAAGGGCACATTTTGCTTTGGCCAATAAAGGCGGCCACTTGATTGATGTTGCATTCAAAAACTAGTCCAAATAAATTGTAAAGGACCAAATTAAATAAAAATACCTCATATATGGAAATCGGTTTGTTTTCTTTTAAAGTTATTCAATGTTACATACCGACATAAAAGATGGCGCACCCTGTATACAGGGTGGCCGATTTATCTGAAGACATTAAAATATTTCGAAAACTACGCATCGGGTCAACAAAAGTTCTGAATAAAATTTGTTCGCCTGGAAGGGGGTCATCCAATGATATAAAATTCGTCCCTCACCCCTACCCCCTGGGGTGGGGGCGGGGCCAACTTTGAAATCGTAAATGGTAACCTCTATTTTTTATTGCAGATTCGGAGTTCCCATAAAAAAATAAGTAACTTTTATCTGAAACATTTTTTTCGATTCGTGATAGATGGCGCTGTAATCGCAAGAAACCTGATTTTTGCGAATATCTCGAGAAATTACACATCGGATCGAAAAAAGAAAAAAGACGGAGGGATGGGGGGGAGGGTGGATCGAGTTTCGTATCGCTGAATAGCTTTTTGAAAATGAAACATGTGTTTTTTCTTTTTTCGATCCGATGTGTAATTTAATAGACCAGAGGGGCGTGGTCTATTATGAACTGTTAAAACCTGGGGAAACGGTTAATACTAAACATTACGAACAACAATTTACCGATTTAAACCGTTCGCTGCTTGAAAAAAGGCCAGAATAACGAAAAAGGCAATACGAAGTCATTCTTCTTCGTGACAATGCTCCATCACATACGGCAAAACCGGTTCGCAACACGTTCGAAGCACTCAGCTGGAAAGTTCTACTCCATGCGGCATACTCACCAGACTTCGCTCCTTTCTATTACCACTTGTTTGCATCGATGGGTCACGCACTTGCTCAGCAGCGCTTCAGTTCATACGAAGATGTGAAAAAATGGCTCGATGAATGGTTCGCAGCAAAAGGGGAAGATTTTTACGGGTGTGGTATTCACAAATTGCCCGAAAGATGGGAAAAATGTATAACAACGATGAAGCGTACTTTGAATACAGCACTTTTTATCATTCTTCCGATTTAACAGGTTTTTTTTAAATAAATTCCGCATTTCATACTTGTACTCCTGGTGCACACAAGACCCGAATCAATGAATGACAACACTCGCTCTTCCACGCCTGTAGTAAGAGATAGCACATTCCTCCAATAAACTCTTACCCAGAAATATTCGAGCGAATATAATATTCCTTGGCCATCGATAGAAAAATATCTGAAAAATAAACTATCAGAGGACGTAAAATTGCGATGATACCAGCGTCTGTCGATAAATCTCACGATTTACCTTGTAGAGACCACGTATGTGGACACATAGGTGTTAGCCGATAGAAATTCAGGATCGCGTCGTGAAGACGAGGCTCAATCGTTCCACGCCATTATTATTACCTTATTTGCAAATTGAGTGTTGAGCTTCAAGTGGTGACACCTGCTCGCTATGTGAATTTTCAAGTCATTCGAAAGCTCTAAAGAACACGATTTATCCTACTTACGTAGATATTAAGGTGATCGCGTAAGATCGCGACATAATTATTGTTTTTGTACACAATTGAATGTTAAGCTCCATGTGGTGGAACGAGGCAAATTATCAACCACAGTACGGCCCGCTTTAAACTCTTTGTACCACTCGTATGCTTGTGTTTTTGACATTGTCGCGTCCCCGTAGGCTACCGTTAACATTTTCAACTCTTCCGCACATGATATTTTGTTAGAAACACAAAATTTCAGGCACACTCTTTGCTCAACTAAATTCGACATAGCGAAATTCGCAGAGTACACCAAACAATGACTTGTTTACAAAGCTATTACGCACAAACTATCTGACATATTGCGCTTAAAAGTGACATGTAAACACTTGACAGATTTACAAACCTAGAAAAAAATTATTTTGACAATATCTCAAGGGTGGCTCGCTTAATTGAGAAATTCCGGGTACTTTTCGATCGTAAGGTGTATCATAAAAATGTAGGGTCATATACGGCGTTAAAATAAGGTCATCGGGGTCGACGACACCCCAGGGGGGGGGGCTCGTTACGTTTTAAACGTGGATCCCTGAAATTTTCTAAGGCCCGTGGTGAAACCTACTCAGTGGGTAACTAAAACTGTAAGCAATCGCATTTCACTCTACTGATATATGAGAGATCCAGCTGTATGAATTACTGCCAGCGCCTCTCACAGAATTCAGGCGTGGCGAAACTATACTAATTCTATCTCTTTCGCACTCATGAATATTTCGCCTCGCCTTCATACAGCTGAGCCATTGGGCATGTCTCGCGGATTTGTTTCGAGATTATCCACAAGAGTTCCCGTGCACAGTTGAGGTACTTTTTTGTTTCTAAATCGCAATCGAAATGGGTGTACCTGTGTGTTTTTGTGCTGGCTTGGGGGTGACTAACGGCATTTCATTTTGGGCCTTAAATCATTTTTAAAAGTTTCTTTTCCAATAAAGGTATTTGCGGATAATCAATCTGTGATTTTTTTTTCAATTTTAACAATTCTACGTTTGCTACCCGAACGGTTTACGTTTTTGCAGTCTACTGACCAAATTGCATTTAATTCTGTTCAGGGTAGAACGAGAAGTTGTGTTCTGCAAATTAGATGCGGTGGTGTGGGGGTTTTGCCTCCGCTCAAAACTTCCGACAAAAATAGGCCAAGGGACAAGGTTGTTCGCTATTGAGTTTGGTAAGAATCGGTAAGCTAACGTTTGTAAATTTTCATGTCTCAAACTGAAACTTGGCATACAAATCAGCTAGCGGTTAAGTACTCGTATACTTGATCTTGAATTTGATGAGAATCGATTGAAGGGTTTAAGCTTGATAAGATTTACAATTTTATTTAATTTTAAATTTTATCGAAAATGTTAATACCACTTCCTCGATGATGTAACCAGAATTGAGATAGCCATTACCTGTAGAGGAAATTCTGTGGGCTAGCAAGAATCACGAGGAAGCAATATGCAATTTTCAAATTTGCACGCCTTGTTTTTTTATGAAAGTAAAGCCTCTTCTTAGGAAGCAGAAGTTTTAAAAGATTTTCACTTTTTGTGATCTATAATGGATGAAATAACTGTCGACATGATTTTAGTTACCTAATTATTTGAATTATTAGAATCTATTTACTGTCATCATTACAGTTAGGATATATCTCCTAGATATCACAATCGTCTTACTTCTCGAGAGCCGTGTTGACGGCTAGACACGAATTTATTTTTTAAACATGCAATGGTAACATTTGCTGACGCAGAAGAATACGACGTCCGAACAATATTGACTATCGGATATGATTTATTATTTTTTAGGTTAAAAAAAGATATACTTTTGAAATGAATATTCTATTCATTATAGTTTTTGCAGTCAGGAGTTAATAAAAATTAAATGATGTATCTTTATTTAATGTCTCATTGTTCTTATTCCCGCAAATTTGGATTTACTGAGCGTTCCTAATGTACACACTACAAATGTATTCAACATAAATTCTATGAGGACGGCACAATCAGCATACTTTCTCTTAGAGGAGGCTTTGTGAACGGTGTAATTTAATGAAGCAGCAATTTGCTAGATTCTAAATTACCGGTTTTTTTGCTTCCATTAATTTGCAAGGTAACTTAGTAATGTATTCAGAATTAAATCTTTGGTTTTAACTATTAATTAACCCCGAAATATTGAATAAAAATGAAATTTCGTAATTAATCCTCTGTTTTAAAAAGGAATTCAGTAGAATGAGAAGATCAGAGTGAGACTTAAAGCTATTGTCAACTGCGAATAGAAAACTGAATAAGCAAAGAGTGAACTTTTTTTTTCGCAAAAACGTACGATAGATTGACTTATTATCCGATGTACTAGATAATAAGTTTATTAGACGTACTTCCTAAACAGCTTTGTAATAATATTCACCACAGTCTTGACGAGCTTAATTCTACCTTTGACGATGCAAAATAATTTCCTACATAATCTTATTGTCTATCCTCCTTTGTTCTAGCAACTAACCATTCTTGCCCTTCTGCTTTCTCTATTTTTTTCCTTCTCTTCTCTAGTTCGCTAAATCGCTTGTATCCCTTCCTCTGATTGCTCAATGGCACGTCCTGCGCGTCGTCCCATCTGTACATCGCTCTGTACCTCTACGCTAGGTGCTCCAGTGTTTCTTTCTCCCCTTGCATAGTTTACCGTAGATCTTGCTCAGTCTACCATAGATTGCACAGACCATAGTATACCAACTCTCTGATCGAAAAGTACCTGGAATTTCTCATTTAAACGAGCGATCCTTGAGATATTGTCAACATCATTTTTTTTCTAGGTTTGTACATCTGTCAGTTGTTTACATGTCACTTTTAAGCGCAATGTGTCAGGTAGTTTGTGCGTAATAGCTGTGTAGACAAGTCATTGATTGGTGTACTTTGCGATTTTCGCTATGTCGAATTGAGTTGAGCAAAGCGTGAGCCTGAAATTTTGTGTTTCTAACAAAATATCATGTGCGGAAGCGTTGAAAATATTAACGGTAGCCTACAGGTACTCGACAATGTCGAAAACACAAGCTTACGAGTGGTACAAAGAGTTTAAAGCGGGCCGTACTGTGGTTGATGATTGGCCTCGTTCCGGTCGTCCATCCACCTATGTGACTGACGAAAACATCGAAAAAGTTAAGAAAAGTGTGCTCGAAGATCGTCGTGTGAGCATCAGGGAGATAGCACCCGATCTTGGTGTCTCGTTCGGATCGGTGCAGAGCATTATGCACGATGTTTTGAGCATGAGACGAGTTCAAGCGCCGGAAACAACTCGTGGCTTCTTCACCACGACAATGCACCGGCTCACACATCTCATCTTGCACGCAACTATTTGACCAAAAACAACGTTAATACCGTTCCGCAAGCTCCGTATTCACCTGACATGGCCCCGTATGATATTTTTCTGTTCTCACGGCTCAAGTTATCACTTCGCGGAAAGCGTTTTGAGACGATTGAGGCGATAAAGGATAATTCGTAGAAAGAGCTGAAGGTGATTCCAAAATCGGCCTATGAAAAGTGTTTTAAAGATTGGAAGAAGCGTTGCAATTTGTGTATTACTTACGATGGAGAACTTTACTTTGAAGGGAATAAAATAAATATCGATGAATAATTGAACCGTTTTCGTTTTATTAACAAATTCCGGGTACTTTTTGATCGTAAGGTATGTTACTTATCTCCTCATTTCTCATTCTCAGCCTAGCCACCATTATATGGTAACTTTATCCTCTTCATTTCCTCTCTTCGTCGCCAAATATCTCGATATACCGGCCACGCTTATCTTGTACTTCCTGGTATTTCTCAACCGTCATATCCTTTCCATTCTGTCCTGTTCCTATACCTTCTTATCTTTCCACCAAATCCCCCGTCTCAACTTTCTTCCTCCTTTTGTCCTTCTCCCAGCCTCAATAGTGTATATTCAGCATCTCCAGAGATTCTCCGCACAGCTCTGGGTCCACCTTGATCACATTAGTCAGCTTTCCTTTCCGTTCTTTCGAGCATTCTGTCAACCTCACCCTCTCGCCAACCTGCATATCACTTCTCTCGAGCTTGATGGCTCCCTTTCCAGTTTAGAGTCCACTCTCATGCAGTTTTTCTCAGTTATGTAACTTAGTAACAAATTCGATGCTAAGGCTAAAAGTTTGAAGTGCCTACTTATTTAATATGAGCAGTGTTCGAGTAAAAATATATTCAAAACATTTTCCTCATCGAATAACTGAACAATTATTGGAGAGCAATAACGTTTATTTTTCTTAAATAAAGATAATTAAATTGTGATACTTAATCATTAAGAATGCGTATTATTATTCATTTTCAAGAAATATGTGTATCTATTTAATATAAAAAGTCTTTTCAATACATGATTTGTGACCGAATCTCTTAATTAAAGGATAAGTTCGGGTCAACAAGGAAAATTAAACAGCGGCACATAAATTTGTGAAATAACAATGCTGCTGTATTTAAAGTGACAAATAACGAAACAAAACCAAAAAGAAAGTAAATACAGGGCCAAAAAAAGATCAATAAAGATAACTGAACTTGAAAATAAAAAGGAGGGAGGAATGGCAAAGCAATAATAACAATTGAAAAGGGAGGAAGGCATAATATAACAAAATAGTAGCAATTATTCCAAAAAAGGAACAACGCGGTTTGAACTAATGATGCACAATAAATTTGGAGGTGAAAATAAACTACAAAAGAGATAATACAAAATAATGGAACAGAAATGGTTTTAGAGTTTAGGGCGCCAGATACGTAACGGCGTAGCTCCGTTTACATAAAACAATAGATCGTAATCAATAACGGCGGGACTAGCTAGCGGAGTGGCACAAGGGGGTATCTCTGAGGCCTTATTTCCCGACCTCGATGGCTACTTAGTGAATACCTCGGTGTCTAGATGGAAGGGGGAGGGGGATAATTGGTAATTAAACAAATAAGGTACGGAAAGGAAGATTCGAAGGGAACAGAACACTCAATGATCTAATTAGATATATTCTATGTATTACCACTCACAACGCGCACTAACAATCGTGACTAGATAATAACGTTGACGGCAAACGCGTGGCAGTGATTTCTCAAAAACTAATAATATCTAATTAATACAGGTCGAGGGGGAGAGAAATAGCTGTCAACGGGTAGGGATAACTCAAGCAAAAACTTATGGAATAAATTTAATCACTCAAATCACACACTCGACAAAGGTACCATAATCACACGATGCCACACTCACACGTGCCATCGCGGGAAACACTTGGCTCGAAGCTCTCGAGATTCTCGTCGTCGTCTTCTTCCTCGGGGCCGGTTGTCGGTGATTGACTGAGGTGGAAGAAAGAGAGAGATAGAGAGAGGAATAAATGCGCACGTCAGCTATGGTCGGCGATCGCAACGGTGGGCGGCTTCGGCAGTATGACGGTAGATGACGGGAATTGTCTCGCTGGATCGTCGCTCGATATTGTGTTAGGATCCCGACAGGCAGCGTTACGGCGGGTATTGATGGTTTCTTTCGTGCGGCGTCAGCGGCTTTGGTTATATCAAAGGGCAGCTTCCCCCTCGCCCACGTTCCTCTTGCCTTCCACGGCTTCAGCACATCTCCCGCCTCCAGGGGTCCTTGTTGGATTGTCGTGTCCATTGAAGGGTATTGCTTTTCGTACTGGACCTCGCCCGATAAAGGGAAGGAAGGAGGGGTTATCTATGGTAAAAATAATACAGGGTGTCCGCCGGGAAGGTATACTACTTTGTTTGTTTATAATTTTTGATTAAATGAAAGAGAATGGATCTTATATTGATAAATGTTTTATTTAATGTCGGCAATTATGTATGGAATACAATATCAGATAAATGTCCGCCTCTGTTAGCCTCACAAATGCGAGCCCTTTTGAGCACATTTTTCATTACATTCTCACACATTTCACGCGGTATTTCATTAATTTCATCACGAATATTTTGTTTGAGTTGCTCAAGCGTTTCTGGTTTGTTTGCATAAGCCTTGCTTTTTAGATATCCCTATAAAAAGAAGTCCGGAGCAGTCAAATCAGGCGACCGTGGAGGCCAATCAACATCACCATTTTTTTAAATAACTTGTTGTGGAAAGAGGTCTTGCAGTAATTCCATTGTAATCCTGGCTGTATGCGATGTGGCACCGTCTTGTTGATACCACATGTTAATCAAGCCCAAAGCATGCAGTTGTGGCGTTAAAAAGTTTTCAATCATATCACGATATCGCTCCCCATTCACAGTTACCGTTACGCCGTTTTGATTTTCAAAGAAGTAAGGTCCAATGATTCCTCCTGACCAAATTGCACACCAGACTGTCACTTTTAATGGATGTAAAGGTGACTGATGAATAATTTGAGGGTTTTCCATTGCCCAGAACCGACTATTCTGTTTATTCACATATCCATTTAAATGAAAATGTGCCTCGTCACTGATTATGATTTTTTCATGAAAATCGGGGTTGTCATGGGCGAGCTGTAACATCCTATTGGCATATGTACGGCGGTGTAAATGGTCTTGTGGAAGAAGCTCTTGTGTCAACTGAATTTGCCACGTGTCTACTTCACGACTGCCAAATATGAACTGTCAAGACTAACGTTTACCAAAATGGCGGCAAAACAAAGTAGGATACCTTCCCGGCGGACACCCTGTAATATAATGCTTGAAATAACGTATCGTATATTCCTATGGTGAGTGGCGGGCTCGAGCTGTGGCTCCGCCGGAACTGGTGACTATATTTTTTTACAGTTTATTCGAATACTGTCCATCTCTGCTAGTAAAGTGAAAGGCCCAGTTAGTGGCAGTAAAATAAAAAAGAACTTATTCTAACCGTATAGTCATAGGGACAAATAAGGATGTAAAAGTGTACCGATTACTGACAAGGCTACCCATTATTAACTTAACTGTGTTAAAAGTATGTATAAATGTCGCCAGTTAAATAACTGCGTCGTTCACCTTAATTAGCTCTCTTACGACGGAAGGGCTCCGGGTGTGTCACCATTTTTTACTCAAAACCTGCACAGAAATGTTGTAGATGAGGCTAATAACACATTCTGAAAGTTATAGATCCAACCTCTTCGTTAAAAAAAATGGCTGACCAGTAGACTTTTTTTTTAATAACAAAAAATCCAATTCAGCAATGAAATCTTATTCTTCACTAACCAAAAGTGATGACAATCTCAGCTGAAACGATAAGAGTTTGTCAACCATTAGACGTGTATTTCTTTCGTTAGTATAAAATATTTGTCAGGGCAATTTATGATCGATTAAGGTTAGATGGTATAGATCTTCTACAATAGAGATTTTATGATGAATATTTATTCATTGATCTATAACCAATTTGCTTTAAATGTTTTTACTCCAATGTTGCAGTATGCATGCTTTAAAAGTGAATATAGCACCCCTGACCCCGATAAATTCAAGAATGTCCGGCAAATATATTTCATTCATACCAATACTTCTAATACTTGGAGTCAATGCGAAAACTCAGTTTTCATTAGTTGTGCTCACTGTAATAATTTACTGTGCCTTGAGCATTTTTGGCAAAAATATGCTGGCATTAATTAAAAAACGCTTTAAGCTTATTTAAAAAACGAAACAAAAAAACTGCAAAAGAAGTTACAAACTCTCAAAATAAAGAAATTAACTTTGCCATTGACGGTCTCAAGTTTGTATGAGAAAAAAGACGGTCTGTATGTAGTTAGAAACGGCGGCACACCACATTCCTGTGATTATTACTTATATGCTGTATTTATACAGCCATATTTTAACTCAGAAGTTGGGGCTATAACTTTCAAAATGTGTTATTAGCACCATCTACAATATTTCTGTACAGGTTTTGAGTAAAAAACGGTGACATACCTGGGGACCGTCCCTTGTTAGTATTAGAAAAAAATTGTGCGTCCATCTCAGTGTACGTGATAGATGTGAAATGTCTGTTGCGGCTTTTATACATATTCATATATAATAAATAGTAATGTTTTGGAATCTCCGGGAGAGAGATAAAGTAATGTTAAAGTGATATATAGTATAATATAATATCAGATAGTATGTACAGGTTATATATTACAAAAATAAGAAGACTATGCATATAATATCACCATAATCTAATTTATTTATTCAATTTTCACCGTTTCGTCGGGTGGTGCTTCAATCCATAAAGCAGCCTTATGGTAACTAAAATATGATACATACGTTCTTGAATCAATATTTTCCAGATAACGTGAAAAAATAGTATCGAACATTCGGATCGTTATTGATATGCAGATTAAACTTTTTCGCGGAGAAAATTGAGTAGTGGTATCGAATCGCTCGATGCGAAATTTATGTTACCAGGTGTACAAGTACGAAATGCAGATTTCAGACAACAAATGGCGCACGAATGCAGTTGGTGCTATAAACATTTGACACTGCGCCATTTTGTTGTGTCATCAACAAGTGTCAGACGCGCACGAGTGATAAATTGGAAAAGTCTGTGCATAGTGTTGTGTTGTTCTGTTCAATATGTCGAAATTTATATCGAACAAAGAGCATTCGCGGACAACATTAATTTCTTGTTTTCATTTGAAGAAAACTGCTGCTGAATCATACCAATTACTTCGAGAAGCTTATGAATATGCTCCATCGCAAGATACGTGTGAACGATGGTTTCGGCGTTTCAAAAGTGGTGACTTCGATGTCGCAGACAAGGAACGTGAAAAGCCGCTAAAAAAATAGGAAGATGTGGAATTGCAAGCATTGTTCGACGAAGATGATTCGCAAATACAAAAACAACTCGCCGAGCAATTGGGCCTTAGTCAACGAGCTGTTTCCAATCGGCTACGAGAGATGGAAAAGATTCAGAAGACCGGTAGATGGGTACCACATGAGTTGAACGACAGGCAAATGGAAAAGCGCAAAAACACATGTGACCTTTCGTTCGCTCGTTACAAAAGGAAGTCGTTTTTACATCATATAATTACAGGGGTAGAAAAGTGGATTTATTTTGAGAATCCCAAGTGCAAAAAATCATGGCTAGACCCAGGCGCACCATACACATCGACCGCAAGATCGAATCGCTTTGGCAGAAAGACGATGCTCTGTGTTTGGTGGGACCAGAGGGGCGTGGTCTATTATGAACTGTTAAAACCGGGGGAAACGGTTAATACTAAACGTTACCAACAACAATTGACCGATTTAAACCGTTCGCTGCTTGAAAAAAGTCCAGAATACCGAAAGAGGCAACACAAAGTCATTTTTCTTCATAACAATACTCCATCACATACGGCAAAACCGGTTCGCGACACGTTGGAAGTACTCAGCTGGGAAGTTCTACCCCATGCGGTTTACTCGCCAGACTTGGCTTCTTCCAATTACCACTTCTTTCCATCGATGGGTCACGCACTTGCTGGGCAGTGCTTTGGTTCGTACGAAGATGTGAAAAATTGGCTCGATGAATAGTTCGCAGCAAAAGGGGAACATTTTTACTGGCGTGGTATTCACAAATTGCCCGAAAGATGGGAAAATTTTTATCATTCTTCCGAATTTAACATGTTTTTTTAGAAAAAAAATCCGCATTTCATACTTGTACACCTGGTAAAATCACCACCTGGAAGCAGTGGTATTCTGTCTTCACCCCAGCCAAGAGCAGCAGCACCTGCGCGACTGTATATTAGCAGCGAGCTGTGTTTGAAATACATGCCGTCGAGTCTTTGATTCACAGAAATGTAGATGGATACAATGACAATTATTTGGACATTTCGGGTTTGACATTCAGCAACACAAACATCACCAACCGGTATCATCACCGCTGTTACTCGTATGACTCGGATTGGTTAACAGTAATTATCGCCAACTGCTTCGTTCTCAGAGCTACTTTGATAATTGAGATACTCATATAGTAAAAAATGATTGCTTTTTAAAGGCAAATCAACGACACTATATCGACGCTGCTTACGGAAACTAGCATGTTTCAGATTTCTTACGAAAACAAGCACGTTTGATATCAGCGCGAAAACTAGCATGTTTCGGCTTTTGCCACGAAAACTAGCACATTTCGATATTCGCCGCGAAAACTAGCATGTTTCGGCTTCTACCACGAAAACTAGCAGGTTTCGACTTTCACCGCGAAAATTATCACGTTTCGACTTTCACCGCGAAAATTACCACGTTTCAGTATCACTGGAATTGTTTCTCATTTTGTACTCCACGTTTTTTGAACATCCTTTTTTACTCCAAATTGACGAAGTATTTTTGCTTGTCATTTTATACTGTTTTATTTTTTGTTTGAATTTATTTCATACATATTTTACTGTTTGAATTTTGGTCTGCTAGGCTTATCATAAGATGGCAAACAGCAAATGCCTCGTCATTTTGGATTAAAAAAACCATGGTCAAAAAAATTAGAGAAAAGAAAATCGAAAACAATTTCAGTGTATGCAAAGTTAACAATGTCAGTTTTTTCCCTCTTGCTACTTCGTCCAAGACCTGACATTTCTCGAGATATCTCAATCGATGGTTTTGAAGATTTTGTCAACTGTACTTTATACTTTTAATCAGGAGTGTATAACTCCGACAAACCTTTCCGTAGTACTACTATTTTTCGATGAATATGGAAAAGTTTGTTTACAGTCCGAGAAAGTACAGAGCGTATGTTTTGTTTTTTTCGCGCGAAGTAAACACTATAACATAGTGTTTAATAAAATGTCTCTCATATGAGAGATATTGCAGCCGTTCAAAATTGTCTGTACCTCATTGTTAGTCTGTGACAAGCTTCCTGACGAGTATAACGACTACAGTACTTTTATTAAATTAAAATATTGGAGTTTTTGGTGTGGTGAATAGCTGAAAAGTTAATAGTGGATCATCGTTGATCACTCCAAGATTGTGTTTTTTTTTTAATGAAATAAAAACACAATGAATGATTCTTCAGACTGTAAGTAGAATATACTTTTTATAAACAATAATTTTTATCAATTTCATCGCTGACTCCGAAACTTGAAGTCATGAAAAATATCATTGATGAATAATTTTAGTTTTTCAGTGGTGGAATAATGCGTTTCCTGAAGCGCGTGCGATTGAAAATGATAATGCGGCTGTGATTAGCGACGTCACCCTAGATTCATGCCAGCCTGGTGAGTTACATATTTTTTAATATTTTGAAAAACAATTCATTTTGACAAAATAACAACCCGAACGCCCGACCCGAAGCGCATTTGATAATAATATAGATTACAATGAAGAAAACACCGCGCGTTCCAACGAAGCTGCACAAGATTGCCGAGTCCGTAAATGCCAGCGTACGAACCAGCCAAGAACGCTTACTAGAAAATGCATAACTCAGAAAGAGTTGTGGATTTATGTTGGAGCTAAAAAAGCTAGGGTCTGTGGAACCGAAGGAACTGGTAGAAAAGGGGTTTCTATACTTGCAAGGACAGTTCGCGAGGGATGCAACGAAAATTGCTGATTCAAATGCCTTACGCCTATCACAGACGAGAAACGCCAAATTATGTTCAAACATTTTTGGGACCTTGATGATACTACCGAGAAGCGGCAATGCATACTCCATTTGGTGAAAACGAAGGAGCTTTCTCACGAATCTGACGACGAAGCCATCGCTAACCAAAAACAAGTGGCGCATAGGTATCAACTGCCCGACAAAAATAAAAAACTAGTCAAAGTCTGCAAAAAAATGTTTTTGGACACTCTGGGTAAATAATTTAAGAATCAATATTTTTACATAAATTAGTGATAAGTCCACAAAGAAAATGGATAAAAGGAAAAAATGGATGGATGGAATGGGGATAAGGAAACGGATTGTTTATCATTTATTACTTTTGTTATATATATATCATATCAGTGGATTAGAACTTCTGATAAGAAAATGAAGGCTGCTAATGAAACCCTTGTCATAGGCAGTGATGAACGAGGGAAACATTTCAACAGACCATTTAAAGTTCCTGACACTGTAAAAACCGTCGTTCGAGAGCACATAAATTCATTTCCCGTCATAGATTCTCACTATTGTCGAGAAAACATAACAAAAAAATATTTGGAAGAAGGACTGAGACGTTTTCTAATCTCGCGGAAAGTGATCGATATTATCACAAACACGAGAAACATCTAGCTAATAAAAAGAGAGCTAGACAGCTAATGCGAGATGATAAAGCCCGAGCGATCGAAAACTCCTCCTATTGTGCAATCAATTTTGATTTGCAAAAAGTTTTGTCAACTTCGCGAGCGGAAATCGGGCCTCTTTATTACATGTCTAAATTGTGTGTTTGGAATTTCACGATTTATGATATAGCCAATCACGAAGGACAATGTAATGTGTGGAACGAGACCGTTGGTTTAAGAGGAGCAAATGAAATAACTTCATTTTTATGGAGCTATTTCAACAAAAAACAACTGCTTGGTGTCCGTGAATTTGCTCTGTATAGCGACAATTGCGGTGGACAGAACCGGAATAAAATTGTCTTCAGCATGTTCATCAAGGCCGCAAATGATTTGGGAATAAAAATTACTCATAGGTATATCATTTTATATGAAAATATGAATATCAATCTTTCAATAAATTAATCATTTCGTGTTATTTTTTAGATTCCTCGAAGTTGGTCACACTCAATGTGACGGGGACTTCATGCATGCACGCATCGAGCAGCACTGTCGCAACAAATCGGTGTACACACAGCAACAATGGTGCACACTTATGAAAGAGGCCAAAACAACAATGCCTTACTCCGTCAATGAAGTGGCACAGAGAGAAATTCACGATTTTTTAGAAATCTCAAAAATGTTTAACTGGACGCCAATTAAAATTGCGAGTATTCGGGAAATATTTGTTCAACCTTACGTCGATACAGTCCGCGTTAAATATGATTTCGATCAAGAAGGACGGGAGATGAAAATTTAAAAAAAAAAACACAAATATGAATGATGTTCATTCGTTTCAATTGAAACAGACATCACATAGGAAATTGCCTCTTGCTCCAAAGAAAAAAAAAAGATTTACAAGAAATGCTTGACAGAGGTATCAAGCTTTTTCGAGAATATGAGACGATAGCGATCTCTAAGATTCCAGTAAATTTGTTAAATCGTATTTTTAATAATGTTATTATTTTTTTAATAGAAAACGAATATAAATGTTTAAGGGTGTACGGGCGATACACCCTTAATATTTTTCATTTATTCCTTATAGTGCTCCCGAAAAAATTATTAAAACATTTGTGAAAGTTCTGAATCTTGTTCGATTTAGCTCGGCAAATATACTACTTTTTCCAGTGCAAATCGAAATATGCTAGTTTTCGTGGTAAAAGCCGAAACATGCTAGTTTTCGCGGCGAATATCGAAATGTGCTAGTTTTCGTGGCAAAAGCCGAAACATGCTAGTTTTCGTGGTGGAATTAGAAACGTGTTAGTTTTCGTAAGAAATTTGAATCGTGCTACTTTTCGTAAGCAGCGTCATTCACAATACATTCTTCATTCACAATACACACATCCTCGTTGAAACACTTGATAAAGACCCAGCTGCCAGCGGGTGTTAATTGGCAGCATTTCCCAAAGCTTTTTTTCAAGTTCTGCATTGTCGGTTACGCTCTGCGGTGGTTTTCACTAGTTTCGTCGCTGGCAGCATATTCCTTCCTGCGCGACCTTGTCGAATTCGCTCAGCAGAGGTATTGGGCATTACGAAATCTGCGGAATAGCATAATACATATACCATTTCATTACTCATAACTTACATTGACATTGCACATACAACTGTGTATAATTAATTAACATGTATTACTTACGAATAACATAAAATAGCAATAGAAATCCTTCGTTCACTCGGCCACGACGTCTCCCTCTCTGTCGCTGCTGTATTTCCGTATTCGTCTTGTCGTCACCCTTCTCGTTCTATCTATAAATAATCTTATGCACTTAGTCCTTATAGTTTGGAATTGCTTTATAATTACTGCAAAGTCTTAATTGCTTTCATTAAAATATTGCGATAATACTTACGTAATAGTGTATCACAAAATTAGTAGAACAATTGCACAGCACATAAAATATAACCACTAAACTTTAGCATACACTTTAAAAACAAGATGCAGGACGCTCACGGCTGACTGTGTACGGTGCTTATTCCCTTTCTCTCTCTCTCTCTCTCTCTCTCTCTCTCTCTCTCTCTCTCTCTCTCTCTCTCTCGCCGTCATCCCATAAACGTTCTGCTTTAACTTCAATACTATCTGCGAATAAACAACAATCATCTCACGTAGATCATCGTCGTATGCTTAATACGTCCGAAGATTTAATCGGTTCGCCTGTCAATGTTGCGAACGTTGCTCAACAGTGTTCACCTACGAGTCAACAACATGCACTCAACATGTCAGATAGGGAACTCCTCATAGCCATGCATGGCCAACTCAGTGCTTTTATTGCTCAGCAGACAATTGTAAACAAAGATCACACTGATAAGCTAAATTGCATCCAAAACCACATAAAATTACTCGAAGCGCATGAGTTAAGAATTTCACGCCTTGAAGCAAACAATGTTCAATTATCTCAGCAGAATGCTAACCTATCATCTGAACTCGCGATGATTAGGACTAACTCCTCAGTTTCGGCGATTTCACCGTCTCTCTCTGCTGAGATAACACTTTCCGGAGTGCCTCTCTCTATCGAAGATTCTAACGAGGTGATAGTTGAAAAAAATTTTCGCGCCCTTGGAATCTCGAACCTCCTCGGTGACGTTTTAGACATTCGTTGTTTCAACAATAAGAGGAAATTGTCGACTATGGAGCAATCTAATAGTGAATCTGCCTCATCAGCACTTTACCAGAGAACATCGAAGTCTTTGATGCTGACTTTGAAATCTCACCAAATTAAAGATTATATAATAGACATGAAGCGAAGAAAGAAGAATCTATCCCTCAAAAATGTTTTTGGTCTGGACAGTAAAGGAGTGGTATTTATAAATGAGTTTCTTCCTGCAGCACTCTACAAGCTTCTACGCCTCACCAAAACTCGAGCTTCTGAATGCAATTATAAATATGTATGGGTTCGCTCTGGCAAGATTTATGTGCGTAAAGGAGATGGGCAAGAGCCAGTTATCATTAACGAGGAAACTGACTTACAAAAATTAGTTTGACTACCACAGTCAAATCCCGTTCTATCGCATCCTTTACCATCTTCGTCACTTTTAAAGGTTGCACAATTCAATGCAAATTCTGTTCGAGGACACATTGAACTTATTCAATCGACCATATTTGAACATAGCTACCACATAGTTTCGATAAGCGAAACATGGCTTCATTCATATGTTGCTGATGACCTAATAAACATCAACGAATATTTTCTAATTCGCAACGATCGAGAAGGTAAAGTAGGGGGTGGAGTCGCTTGCTACATCCATAATTCCCTTAAAGCAAAAGTATTAGCGTCTTCTCCAAATCAGTTTTCCAATGCGCCAAAATATTTGATCGTCGAAATTACCAGCTCGAATAAGAAGAAGCTTCTTTTTGCTTCAGTATATAGGCGACCAAAAGGTCTTATGTTTGACGACTTCATTCAAGTATTATCGAATTTTTCACATGTTTATGAGAATATAATTATTGCAGGTGATCTAAATTGCGACCTGAGTAGCATTAATTATGAATCGTCATACTTGCGCCAATTAGCTCTCTCACACTCATTTCATATTGTTGATTCTGCACCTACTCATCACCTAACCAACTCAGATTCATGGATTGATGTCTTCATTATTGACAATGAGGAAAAAGAACATTCCTTTGTTAAATCAGAGGCCCCATTCATAGCGGGTCATGATCTTCTTGAACTCGTTTTTGTCTTGACCATCCTAATTTTGTTTGATTTTAGTAAAGCATTTGATACAGTTCCGCATCTGCAACTTCTTTTGAAACTAAAGAAGATCGGACTTTCTCATTCGGTTCTTGACTGGATTTTCTCATATCTGACAGGAAGAACTCAAGCAGTTATCGATGATCACGGTGACTGCTCTACCTGGCTACCTACGACGTCAGGAGTCCCGCAGGGTTCTGTCCTTGGACCGCTCTTGTTCTCGTTGTACATCAATGACATCGGTTCTGCATTACAAAATTCACAGCATATGATATTTGCTGATGACACCCAAATTTATCTTGATTGTTGTCCGTCACAACTCAACCAGGGCATTAGGTTGATATCTGAAGATGTCCATGCTATAGCTAACTTTGCGGTAACGAATGGTCTCAAGCTCAATATTTCTAAGTATAAGATTCTTATACTAGGTAGTAATTCTTACACCCGCTAGCTGGATTTCTCTGAAATATTACCGATTTCATTAAATGGTGTTATTCTTCCATTCGTTAATGAAGCCCGCAATCTGGGTGTCACTATGGAGTGTAACTTGTCGTGGAAATCTCACGTACAGCATATATCACACAAAGTGCATTTTATTATTCACAAGTTAAAATTTCATCGCAATGCTCTTCCATGGAAGTAAGGAAGTTACTTATCACTTCGCTTATTTTCCCTCAACTAGATTATTGCTGCCTTGTCTACCACAACCTATCAGATGAACTAAACACAAAATTGGAACGTCTTGTCAACTGTTGTATTTGTTTTATCTTTGACTTGCGACGGGACACTCATATCACAACTTTTAGACGACAACTTGGCTGGATCACAGTACGATCAAGACGTCTTTACTTTCTTGGTATTGCTATGTTCAGGGTTGCCCGTCAAAGTACACCAGCTTACATACAACAATTATTTATACGAACAGCAGCTCCAGTTGAACGACCCTCAAGGTAACCTCGATCAAGCTTTGTAATCCCTTCTCACCGTACTGCAACTTACCATGAAGGGTTTTCGCTATCTGGCATTTATTTCTGGAACTCGTTACCATCCAATATTACTACTTCGCCGAGTTTAGAAGTTTTTAAGAATCGTATCTATACTTATTTATTCAACTATGTAAATACATGTTAGGGTTAAAAACCACTAAAGAGCTAAATAGCTCTTCACC